>CM026218.1:22473481-22658481 GCA_014839995.1 Xenentodon cancila
TAACGGCCTGGGTTTTTCCACCTGAGCTGGATCTTCACGCCCACCTCTGAAGGCATTTCACTATCAGCAGCGTAGTGCAACGCTGAACCACACTGCAATGTAGAAATGAAAACCAGGTTTACGATCTCCCGTGGAAACAAAACCACTACTACAGAGAAAATCTCTGTTTTGTAATGAAGTTCTTGCTTTTGTATCTTCTACAGATTTTCTGCTGTGCTGTTTACGTTTCAAACAAAGATCTGGTGAGGATGCTTTGCAGCTTCTTAGGTAAGTGATTTATTTCATTTCTTTTACTTGGCATAAATGGGTAGCAATCAGTTGGACTGACTGAACTGAACTAACTTGACTGCATTGATACCCTGAGGAGACTTTTGTTTTTGTACAAATGAACTGAGTCGCTGGAGAGGAGGAGTCTGGTATAGTGGGTAGACTTGGTTGACCTTAAACCGTTAGAGTCAACCAATCTTAGACTCCAGCCCATCAGGTACCAGAGAGTCCCTACGGTAGGATGTAAAACCCCACACTGCCCCCGTTTCTTCCCACTAGGAGGTCATAATCTGGTGTTGTCATAGTGCCGGTCCCCAGCCGGGTAAGGTAAAAACCCAATGACGTTTCTTGACGTGGGCAGCAGGAACATCTCACCACCCAGGTTCAGACCGCAGACCGAGTGGGCCGTTGGACTGTCACCTGGGGTTTTCATCCCCTTTACCTGCCACAGACTGTCACAAAATCCGGTCGGTGGCTGCTTTCACAGCAGCTTCTGGGTTCTTCAACACCGTTTTCCTTCTCTCTGCATCACTTGGTACTTTCAGTGGTCTGTCAAGTGATCACTCATTTATTCATTTTTCCTCAATAATTCATGCTGCAACAATACAATTTCTTTGGGGAATAATAAAGTATCAGTCAATTCAATTATTTTTTCCCTTTGAACCACATAAACCAATTATCTGCAAACATTCATCATCTTGCGGCTCTTTCCTGCCGTCTGTCCCTGGTAACGATTGAATTAACTAATGTTCTGCTCGTGTATTTGTGTTCTTTCAGTCATCGGGTCTCTTGGGGAGAGAACCGAACATAAATGCAGATCCCAACATCGAATCGGAAACAACTCTAGTTTTGTCCCGCGATTTCTACGAAGACGCACCTGAGACACCATCGCCAACACAAATTCAGGCTTCATCTCCTGCTGCTGCGAGATGAGGGGACTAATTTCATCTTACGTTCCAGCAACCTGATCTACCGACCCACCAGAACCTTAAACTCTGGTAAATGGGGAACCACCAAGCACCGTGTTCCGGAGGACACCAGGGGTCACCGTTGAGCCTTCTGCAGGTTGTCGGGGGACAGAATACCGGCGAAGCCGCCCTGAGCCCAGAGACACGTCATTACTGCTCACAGGTACATAGACCAGTTCCCAGGTCTTTGTTTGGAGAGCAGGGTTCTTGTGTTTGATTTCAGCAGTGAACTGGACCCACACGGGTCCACTGAAGACCAGTTCACAGCTCTTTGGCTCAGCTCTTCTGGTTAAGTTGAGGCCCGAGATGAAAATAACCGTAATTATACTAATGGTTTATAAAGTAGAGCTGAAAATAGACGCACTGGAGTAAAGTCTTGAACTAATTTGCTGATGTTTGTCCTGTTATCACAGGAGCTCCGTTACACTTCAGCAGTGGTTGTTACAAGTTTCTGGTTCCTGCGCCGTGAGGCATCGTTTCTGCCCTGCATGGCGGTTTCTGCCAAGCCGCCGGAAGTGTGAATGGAAAACCACAAATCTACTTCTCAATGTCAAAACAAAACAACAGAGTGTGGTTATCTGGGAGTTTCAGTGGTGCCACAGTGGGGCGCAGCGTTCAGCTGGTGTTTCAGTTGAACTCTGAAGTAAAAAGAGAAAAAACAAAGACCAGAAATGACTGTTTTTCAGCGTGACATCAGCGCAGGAGGGGTGGTGTTAGTTTTCCAGAGCAGGGGGAAACACCTGGAAGCATGCGGCGGTGGGCTAACCCACGGCATTCCTGCAGGATTACACCAGGAAAAAAAACAAAAACTGTCTCATAACAGACACCGACGACTCTCTACTACGCATTCGGAGCAAACACGCTTCTGTGTAATTTCCAACTTGTTGCAAATAGCTGGCAGTAGTTCCCCCGACTACACGGAGAAGTAATGACACGGTGATTCACAACGCAGGAGGAACGATTATAAAAACGAGGCATGCCCACTTTGGGAAAACAAAATTAAATCATCTTGAAAATGGCTTCGGATTACGAGCCTCTCAAAAAAAAAAAATATATATATATATATACACACACATGTATGTTAGCAGCAACCTGGACTCAACACGTCCAATACGAAGGTGGTGGAGGGGGGGAGGCGGGGTCTCCGTCCAGCTGGGTTCTTGGCGGGGAGTTCCTGGTTTGTTATGGAAATGTCAGATGTCGCTCCAGGACGACACAGTTGTGTAACTGCTCTCCACGCTGCTGTTAAAACAGAAACACCCAGTTTCTGTCAACAAGGCAATGAATGAGACCTGTTTAGATGTTGGGGGCTGTGTGTGGTGTGTGGGTGTAGGTGTGTGTTGGTGTGTGTGTGTGTGTGTGGGGGGGTGTTAGTGTGTGTGTGTGTGTGGGTGTGTGTGTGTATGTGCGTGTGTGTGGGGGGGTGTGTGTGTGTGTGTGTGTGGGTGTGTGTGTGTGGGGGGGGTGTGTGGGTGTGTGTGTGTGTGTGTGTGTGGTGTGGGTGTGAGTGTGTGTGTGTGTGGGTGTGTGTGTGGTGGGTGTGGGTGGTTGGGGGGGGTGTGTGTGTGTGGGTGTGTGTGGTGGGTGGGGGGGGGGATGAGTGTGTGGTGTGGGGGGGGTGAGGTGTGTGTTGGGGGGGGGGTTGTGTGTGTGTGTGTGTTGGGGGGGGGGCTGTGTGTGTGGTTGGGGGGGCTGCGTGTGTGTGTGTGTGTGTGGGGGGGGGTTGTGTGTGTTTTGGGGGGGGGGGTTGTGTGTGTGTGTGTTGGGGGGGGTTGTGTGTGTGTGTGTGTGTTGGGGGGGGACTGTGTGTGTGTGTGTGTTGGGGGGGCTGCGTGTGTGTGTGTGTGTGTTGGGGGGGGGGTTGTGTGTGTTTTGGGGGGGTTCACTGCTGCGACACCTCCAGCTTGTTATCTTTCTATCAGACGTGAGATTCCCAACATCAATAATGGTTTTTCGGTCTCTAATATCACAGTAAGAATGTAATATCCGTCGAACTAGTCGGACTGGAAAGTTTTCAAGTGTGTTATGACAAAGTCCTCACAAAGCAGTGGCTCTTCAACTTTTCCTGCCTCTTGGAATGAGAAGAATTCCCAGCCCCCCTCAGCCACTCTCACTTCCTACTATCCCACCGAGACTCAAGCCGGCTTTACGGCCCGGCTGGCCTCCACAGGCTTCACATCCAAGACACTTTACGGGCTTGTTTGTTTTTTGGTTTTGTCAATAAATGTATAATTAAGGGCGTGGACTCGCTGCTGGCCGGCTCAGCCGACGGCTGTCCATCACCACTCGCGCTGCAAAGTGCTCAGACACGTTGACTCCTGGGATGTGGATCCAGACCAGACCGGCCGAGGGGCTGGTCTGGTCTGGAAGGGTTCAAGGGTGAAGCTCAGTTAGGACCAGGCAGCTCCTAGCTGAGGGTCAGCTGATCGTAGCGCTCATGTGAGAGTCTGCAGCAAAGGTTCTCCGGCTTCTCCGGCAGCTCCGGGAGCTCCAGCACTCCTCCGGCGCACAGTTGAAGGAGCTGGTAGCCTCAGGGATCATCCCAGGATCCCTCCCGTGGAAATCTGCTGAGACCCCGCTGACCCCCCACTGACCCCCCCACTGATGACCCCCCCTCCCCAGATTAAAGGGAAGACTTCTTAAGTAACCTTTAAAGTATCA
The DNA here is from genome assembly GCA_014839995.1 of Xenentodon cancila. Classification (NCBI taxonomy): domain Eukaryota; kingdom Metazoa; phylum Chordata; class Actinopteri; order Beloniformes; family Belonidae; genus Xenentodon; species Xenentodon cancila. The sequence continues at coordinate 22,477,378 of CM026218.1, forward strand.
AGACATTATTTTTAAAACAATCATGTGGTTTTCATCACGTTTTAAAAACTGCAACCTCAGATTAAAAACAACATCATTCCAACAGAATTCCCGTTTATAAGGAGTGGAAAAACAAAAACACAGTAATAAGATCTGGACAAACAACCCGGAAACATCGGAGGGACGAGGAACCACCGAAGGGTTGCGCTGACGCTTCTTTGCTGGTGAACGCTCTCCCGTGTGTTCCCATAATATCCTCGCCCGAGCCTCCACAGATGAACAGTGAGCACTAATGAGCCTCGCTCTGGTGTGACTTATTGTCACGGTGACTCAAGATGTTCTGGTGCCGTTGTCACGGTCGCCATAGAAACCATCAGTGGCAGAAAATAAAGCTCGGGTCTGCCGAAGCCCGTCAGGCTGCTCAAATAAATCAGTCAGTGGTGGCAAATGTCAGTCAGTCAGGAACGTTTTAAATCCCATCCCTAAGTTTAAATTAGTAATAATAATGATTTCTGAAAGTCTGTTATGAGGACTAAGATAAGATAAGATAAGATAAGATAAGATAAGATAAGATAAGATAAGATAAGATAAGATAAGATAAGATAAGATAAGATAAGATAAGATAAGGTCGTCAGACAGCCGGACCCCTCACTTCTAGGATTCTCCGGTGGACGGAAGAACCAGGACGTTCCTGCCCAGGTGGAAGGAAACCAGTCACCTATGGTCAAGTGGAATCTTTCCTGATGTGTCATTCACAACAAAACACACAATATTTAGCAAAATAATACTTTTTTGTCTTTATGATTTTTGGGAACCAAAACTGAAATCCAAACTGAACCTGACTGCTGCATGCAGTTGGGAATGCTCAGCAGGGTGAGCGGAGGATTCCTGTGATTTTGGTTACCCCGGTTTAAACCTGCAGGTTGTGCAGACTTTTATCTTCAGGGGTTCTTGAGTCACAGAAAAAAACTTCCACGTGTAGGACATACTTCCTCTTGACTGAGTCATGAAACCTTTACAGCCCAGAAAAATATGTTTCCCAACAACACACTGATCCATTTACTGCTCCAGCACCCTCCGAAAAGCGTGTGTTGTACAAATACACCGTCCGTCCACTTCCGCCCATCTGAATCCAGGCTGCAGGGACAACCTAAGCAGGTCCAGACCTCCCTCACCCTAACTCCCTCACACATTCCCAGGTCAGCCGAGAGACAGAATCTTTCCAGTGTGAGATACTGGGTCTGCCACCGGAGCGATTCCAGACAAACGTGGACAAAAAAAAAAACAAACTGAGGCGCGACATATCCCTCACCCCACTCCGGAGCCAGACCTGGGGGAGGGGCTCACCGGGAGCCCCTGGTGGTCGGGGTTTTACCGATGGCGCCCAGCCAGCTAAACCCGAATGAGTGACAAGGGTTCAGCCTCCGGTGAGGTGTTCCTGAAGTACCTGATGGCATTTGTCCTGGTCTGGCACTACGTAAATAAGGCTAAATTTGCTAACTGAATTGAATTAAGCTGGATTGAATCAAGTTGAACTCAAACTGAATTGAATTATTCTAAACTAAACTAAACAGAATCAAGCTGAATTAAACTAAACTAAGCTGAACTGAATTGAACTGAATTGAACTGAATTTAGCTGAATTGAGCTCAATCAAATTTAATTTAATTAAACGGAACTGATCCTTGGCTTCCTAAACAAATGATGAATAACTGAAATTTTCCGTACATCTGATATGGATGAAGATGGGCTTTGGTCCATCTCCAATCAGCTGACCCATCTCTGACAACCACTGGTTATTTGAAGTGTTTGAGCAGGATGACACGTTGGTCTGTGGGGAGCAGATAACCGGAGGGTAAAAGGTCCATTCTGTTCGAACAATAGAGCAATTTGTAGAACAAAGAAACGACAGTGGCGATGACAACACCCGCAGGTCGCCGTCAGCGCAGTCGCCGTCAGCGCAGTCGTCCAGCAACCCCTCGTCTGCACCATCAGCTCAACCGTACGACTCTGACAGGGCAGGAGTTGAGCAGCCTGACGGGGGTCGCTGGAAAACGGTGAAAAAATGAACCGTTCCACAATGAGGAAAAGCAGAAAGTGGTCGTTTCTTTTCATCGCTTTGGCTTCGCCGTCAGTCGTGCCAGCCCACAGTAGGTTTGGGACGACACACTGAGGGACGCGGCGGTTTCAGGTTGTGCACATCTTCCTCAACGTCACTCCTGACTCACCACCTGACTTCTGCTCACACTCTCTCAATCCTACACGAGTTTAGTTCTTCACACACACGTACATTCATATTCTCTCGTGGAAACACCACGATGAATCAACTTGGTCCGATTATTTTTAGACGACTTCCGTCTGAGATCAGAGAACAGTTCCCAGTAACAGGAAATGAGCTCGGCGGTGAGATCTGAACCCACCAAACCACAAACCCTCCACACGAGCCGCTTTCACTCGTATATGGGCTCAGATAACCAAACGTCTGCGTGTGAAACGGAACATCCAACATCAGATCAGGACGCCAACGTGGCTCTGGACATCCGACCTTCAGGCTTTAAAGGCGCATTTACGTCCAAATACTGTTCACAAGCAAGTTTTATTTTTATTTTTATGGGTAAATGTATCACTATCAGATGCATTTCAAGCACAAATGCAGAGGGAGGCTGGATTTTGATCCCACGCCGGCTCTCAGGATCCTCTGGACATTTGTTCAAAAGTTCAAATCACTTTGGACATTTTGGGACACGAAACCAAAAAGTGCACCGACCATTTCACAGCTGGTCAATTTAAATCATCATTTGAAGGAACATCTGAATGAGGTCGAGGTTGCCGTGAACGCCGGCACGGGCGACGATGGTGATGTTGGCGTTATTGTGGGTTGGAAAATCCCACTGGGAAAACTGCGACGAACTCATTTAGGAAGGCTGCGGTTTCCAGAGGTGGGCGGAACTAAGCTCGTTGTCCCGGGTGACCAGGCATGACGATAGTGAAGATGTTGGACTTCACTGCGTAATTCAACATCGGAGCCACGATCGAGTTTCCCAGGTCGGAAATCCGTTTCGAAACTTCTCCGAGATATTCTGACTGGAAACGTTTCACGTCTACGCGCAGACAGCGAGTTTAATGGGGGACATCTGGACGCCAGCTGCGTCTTTTTACTGTACATACATGCGAGTGCAATCTAAGTTTCCTACCTGGATTCATTCATTAGTCATTTTCCTGGCCAAACGTTCACTTCACCAACGTTCTCCCTAATGAAATGACGCCGGAACCGCTGCCAGTCGCGGTGATTTCCCCCGGTACAGAACGCACCGAACCAATCAGGGTGGTGTTTTATGCAACGGACCACACAGGCGTGTTTGGGAGCTTCAGTTTCTAAACAACCAAGAATGCTGATGACAGAGAGGAGACGAACGTCTTTTTCTGATACGAGTCAGCTCGCCACGCTCTGATCGGCTGGACGTCTACCCAAGCGTGCATTATTGTAAAGAGAAGAGTTTTCCCGCTCCCTGCACCGCCCTGCCGCCAAACCAGTCCCCTCATTCCTGCAGTGCTCTGGGGAAAGATAAGCGGCGCTGTTTTGTCTACATCAGCACACACCCGGACTGAGGACGCACCGCTCTGCTGGCACGTCTCCTCGCACACAGCGTCTTCTCCCAGTCAGGGTGGAGATGTGACAAAAACGGCACTGCTGCGAGGCCTCACGCTCAATTTCCCTCCCACTGATTACAACCAACTGTCAGAGCTCCGGGTGGTGTCACCAGCTTCTGCACTACCATCATCATCCTCATCCTCAGAGGCAAACATTCCTGCAGTGAAACCGGCGGATCTTGTAGGACTCGCAGGGCTGCAGCAGCAGCAGCAGCGGCGGCGGCGGCGTTGCTAGACTCAGTTGTGGGCTGAAGGTGGGGGCTGCAGGGTGGGGATGGCAGAGCTGGACTGTAAGGAGCATTCACGCGCACAGACGGGAGACCTGACTGCTTCACTGGAATGTTTGTGGAATGAGGAAGTGTGCAGACGCTCAGGCTGCAGACTGCTGGGAAGGTTGGACCTAATTCGATAAGCGCAGCACGGGATGACCACTTATTGGTGCATCAGTCAGCGCTGCCGTCCTCTTAAGGTGTGAGCACAAATCTGAAGCCGTTACACACTTCAACAAAGGGCTGCATGTGTGCCGTCACTTAAAAACATTAGTTACTCCACTTCTAGTGGTTTCATAAGCGCCTGTACAGTTTCACTACGAACTTCTGCAACGCATCAAAGTCCATTCTCCAAAACCCTGCTGGTTATTCGCGTTGTGCTCCTCAAAATCCTCCAACAAGACGGAATGTTGTGACGCGTGACGGCTATGATGCTACAAAAAACACAACAACAACGCTGGAGCCCGCGAACGTTCCTCCAGAAGCACCGCGGGGGCACCGGGCCGAGTGGAAGCGAGGCGCGAGGCCATGTTCACAATGCTGCCTGTACGTAGATACGGTCGTTTTCTGACAGTTTAAGCAGCAAAAACCACATGAAGCGATTTATTTGTTCCAACTCTGACTCGAACCACAAGTGGAGGTGGTTTCAGAGTCAGTGACACTGAAAAAAACTACTTCAAAAAATGTTTTTGTCATTCGCAGCACAATGACCATTTGTGACGAGAGCAAAGCAGGACGCCACTGTGTTGACTGGTTTATATTCTATGTTGCCATGGTAACTACGTGGATAAGGGACGTCAACAAAGTCCTAGACTGGATCTTTTCAATATCCGTGTGTGTGTATAAATACATAAAATGTAAATTTGGACTCTGTTTAACTTTGTAAACTTGCTCTCTGTGTCCTGAGGTGACTTCAGTCTTTGCTGTAAGTTGATGCGTCACAAGTAAACTAAAGTTGTTGTAGGGAGAAGTTAAAAAGAAAAGGAAAATCAGGAACATGTTGGTCAAATAAATGAAGAAACAGGCATCACAAAGTGGCCGTGAGCTGCTCCAATTTCTAAAAATCATCTTCAGCTGTAGGAAAAACCCGTTTCTGAACCAGTCATGCAGGATCCCTGATCTCAGCCAAAGACCCAGATCTGAACCAGTCATCCAGGATCCCTGATCTCGGTCAAAGACCCAGATCTGAACCAGTCATGCAGGATCCCTGATCTCAGTCAAAGACCCAGATCATCCAGGATCCCTGATCTCAGCCAAAGACCCAGATCTGAACCAGTCATCCAGGATCCCTGATCTCGGTCAAAGACCCAGATCTGAACCAGTCATGCAGGATCCCTGATCTCAGTCAAAGACCCAGATCATCCAGGATCCCTGATCTCAGCCAAAGACCCAGATCTGAACCAGTCATGCAGGATCCCTGATCTCGGTCAAAGACCCAGATCTGAACCAGTCATGCAGGATCCCTGATCTCGGTCAAAGACCCAGATCTGAACCAGTCATGCAGGATCCCTGATCTCGGCCAAAGACCCAGATCTGAACCAGTCATGCAGGATCCCTGATCTCGGTCAAAGACCCAGATCTGAACCAGTCATGCAGGATCCCTCATCTCGGTCAAAGACCCAGATCATCCAGGATCCCTGATCTCGGTCAAAGACCCAGATCTGAGCCAGTCATCCAGGATCCCTGATCTCGGTCAAAGACCCAGATCATCCAGGATCCCTGATCTCGGTCAAAGACCCAGATCATCCAGGATCCCTGATCTCGGTCAAAGACCCAGATCTGAGCCAGTCATCCAGGATCCCTGATCTCGGTCAAAGACCCAGATCATCCAGGATCCCTGATCTCGGTCAAAGACCCAGATCTGAGCCAGTCATCCAGGATCCCTGATCTCGGTCAAAGACCCAGATCATCCAGGATCCCACTGACATTAGCTGTACTTTAACTGCGGACGTCCCAAAGCTGTCGGACCCGCTCCCAACGAGGCACGCCCACGAAGAAGGGCGTGAAGCCGGAGCTGGGATGGGAAGATGTGGCTGGAAAACTGCTGAACTGTATTTCCGTGGGTTTTGTCAATACACGTCCCATATATTTCATATATGATACAATACCACCTAAAACAGAAACTAATCCACTTCTGCATCGTCCTATTAAAGATAGTTTATCCAGCGTGGTTTTGACGTTTTATTCTCCGCCTGTCTGACTGATTTATTTGACGTCACAGCATGTAAAGTGAAGACTCCTGATGGGTCCCTTACCTCCAGGACCTGGACGTAGCTGGAGGGGAACCATCCCCGGGCTCCATCCTTCTCTCCCTCCCACCAGCCTCCGGGCAGAGCCTGGACCACCTTGATAACGTCCCCCGCCTCGAAGCTCAGTCCCTGCTGGTGCTGCTCCCCGCTGAACGGGTACAAACTTTTGCAGTAAGATCCAGACATCTTCAGGAGGAAGTGTCCCGGTCCGTGGAGGCACCGCCGCGGTGCGCGTGCTCGTCACGGGCTCCGAATCTGGACGAGACCAAACTTTTCTGACGCGGATAAAGCGTTTGATGTGGAGCTGGAGACGAACTGCGTGAAACCGGGGAGAAGTTGGCGAACAGGTCCTGCGCCTCGTCCTGCCGCCGCTGCTCTCAGGAGTCCCCGACTCCCCGTCAGGACTGTTCAGGAGTCCGTGAAGCCGCACAGAACCAGGACGCTGGGGAACGGACGCTGCGTCCGGGGGCCTTCAAAGTAAAAGCACGGATGTGCTTCTGTCCTAGTAACAAAAACTGGACTCGAGCCGGAAGTTAGAAGGCCGCCGGTTTTGTAAATGTTGACATTTTGCCATGGAGGTCAGAAGAAAGTTGTATTAGTATTGTGAACGTGTTGCTGGGTCCAGCGTGGGGCAGCACCAGCACCAGCAGCAGCCCAGATGTGGCCCACAGGTGGCCTGAGGACAGACCTGGTACGGGGAGACACAGCCACATTCAAACGACGGACAGGTAATTGCTGGCATGTTGGTCAGGGACCTTGGATTGTTTTATAGGTTAATTTAGGTGCTAAAACATTTTGACAAAGCATAACTTTTGGGCCTTGCTTTTCACTTTAAATTAAAGCCTGTAGAAAGCTTTTGTTGTAACAGCTTCCGACATTTTTTATTATTATTATTTTAAACAATCTAATACCCCCTAATTAAATGCAATTATAAGAGATTTACTGCTAAAAATTAACTTTTCTAAGTACTTTATTTTTTCCAATTTAGTTTCCGTTCAACAAGCGATGTGACACTTTATTTTGAAAAATGTATCCGGAAGCATCCAGTTTTATTATTGCAAACTTGAAACTAATTTATATGCTAATTTATATTTTAAAACAATGTAATTGGGTTTTTTATTACATGTTATGTATTTTTTTTTATTTTAACTGAGTTATTATTGTTTTTAATGCTATATGTTATTCAGCTATTTAATCATTTATCTTTATATTCACTATGGTTGTAGTATATATTTTCACACATTCATGCTTTGCAACTAGTTTACTCTGATTTGTAAAGTAAACACACTTATCTTCCCTCTTTTATTACTATTTCAGTTATACAAATAACATTTCTGTGTGTTAACACTTAACTTATACTCAGACGTATTTGCATACATATTTTATACATACATTGCATGCATATTACATACATATTTGAAATAATAAGTATGTAATCTCCCTTTAGATTGCACTGCTTTAGTCTGCAGTCACACATGTAAAAGCTGCGCGGTGTCCCGGTGAATCCGGGGTTTGGGAAACCTTCCTGACGAGGAGCCAGGAACAGAAAGCTCACTGCTCCAGACTGCTGGTCGCGGAGCGGCGCTGCAGCTTCCGTGGAGAAATGAAGCGGGACGTTTTAATGGAGCGTGACAGTGGAAACGTCCGGGAAACGCCGCGTGGTTGCAGCTCGTCAAGCACGACCAGACTAAAGTCCTCTGGGGGCCAAAGGAGTTTCAGACAGAGTTTATACATATATACATGTATACGTGTGTGTACATGTACATACATGCACATACACGTACATACATGCACATACACGTACATACATGCACATACACGTACATACATGCACATACACGTACATACACGTACATACGTGCACATACACGTACATACGTGCACATACACGTACATACACGTACATACATGCACATACACGTACATACATGCACATACACGTACATACATGCACATACACGTACATACACGTACATACGTGCACATACACGTACATACACGTACATACGTGCACATACACGTACATACATGCACATACACGTACATACACGTACATACATGCACATACACGTACATACATGCACATACACGTACATACATGCACATACACGTACATACATGCACATACACGTACATACATGCACATACATGTACATACACGTACATACACGTACATACACGTACATGCACGTACATACACATACATACGTGCACATACATGCACGTTCATGTTCAGTTGCTGAAGGCAGACAAGCTTAATATTCCCAAATCAAGTCAAACTGTCTCAGATTAAAAAAGGAAAAAGGATTTCCTTGAGACAGAAATCCAACTACATTTTCTTGAAACCAGACTTTATTTACTTTCTTAGAAAGCGGTTCTCCATGGAGAAACATCTCCATGGAGGACACCAGAATTTAGCGACACTGTCCTTTAAGGAGCGGGTACTTTGCTTGAAATGGTTGTAACTCCTAAATGCCTTAGTGTGATTTCCAGGTTTGATGCTGGAGCTCTGCTCCACTCTGGTCAACATACCTATGAACTTCAGTGAATACATATAAATGTATGTGAAGGGAAAAAAACAGACAAAATGAATGCTTCACTCAACTTTATTAGTGTGCTACAGTTCCACAGCAAAAACAAGGGTTTGTCCACTTCAGGGGTTCTTCTGGTTCTCCTGGGCCCGTCTCGAGGACGCGCCGACACTGCAAGGTTCACTCCAACTCAGACACCTGAGTTCGAGGAGGGATGGAAAGGAACGTATGTGTGCTCACAACAATGTGCGTCCTGAGCTACAGATTAACTTTAAATGACAATGATCCCGTGTGCCTGAAGAAAACTCCAGGAGTTACCTTTCCCAGCTCCCTGCTCTTAGTTCTCATCTTGTTGACCAGCGACTCGGCAACATCTGCCCGCTCCTGAGCCCCCTCCAGCTCATGCTGCACCTTTCTGAGCTTTGCCAGATGTGTATTGGCCTGCTCCTCCTTCAGTTAAAAAAACAAACAAACTTGAACACAAGCAGCAGGATAATATTGTTGAAACGCGTTGCTTAGTCCCTTGATGAAATGCTCTTACGGCTTCTTCATTCTGCCGTTTGTAGACTCTGAGTTTGAGTTGCAGCTTGTCGACCAGGTCCTGCAGCCTCTGGACGGTCTTCTTGTCCTCCTCAGCCTGGTAACTGAGCTCTTTGACTCTCCTCTCACATTTGCGGGCTCCCTTGATGGCATCGGCTGCCTTTTTCTGTTCACTCTCCACCTCGCCCTCCAGTTCGCGCACCTACGGATGAGGCCGAGATCCAGTTCAGCATCAGCTGCAGTCGCTGTGAGTAACGTTTGTGAGGCTCACATGCAGATGACTGTGATACCCGGGCTTCCAGTTTCTGGAGCTGCTTCTTGCCTCCCTTCAAGGCCAGGTTCTCAGCCTCATCCAGACGGTGCTGCAGGTCCTTCACTGACGCCTCCAGGTTCTTCTTCATTCTCTCCAGGTGGCTGCTGGTGTCCTGCTCCTTCTTCAGTTCCTCCGCCATCATGGCTGCCTGGATTTGAAAAGCAATTTAAGCTGATTTACAAACACGGCATGGAAGATCACAACCGAGAAGTTTCTCCACTCACTAACCACACTACCTAGACCTATAAATCTGGATGGAAGAAGAGGTTACACGGAAGCTATTTACATCCGTGATGGCCTTCTTAGCCTTTTCCTCTGCATTGCGAGCCTCCTGGACGGCATCCTCCACCTCGTTCTGCAGCTGACTGACGTCTGCCTCCAGCTTCTTCTTGGAGTTGAGCAAACTGGTGTTCTGCAGCACAACGAACGAACAAACAAGGGCAGAAGAATGGACATGTCTGACGATGACCTACACGGTCAGTTCAAGCTGGTTCCAGCCCACTTCGCAGCACCGACACAACTCTGATTCTGATCTGACACTGATTCTGGACGTCTTACCATCCTCGTCCTCCTTGATTTAACGGCTAATCAATAGACTAGCCTCTATTGGTATTTCAGACATAACTCTCAATCTCTCTGGTCGCACTGTCTGTTCAACTGGAAACATCCACATTCACCCATCAGTCCTCTCCTCTGGTGTGCCCCAAGGCTCCGTCCTTGGACCTCTTTAATTTTTTTTAACACGTGTGTTGAGGCAACTCTACCGGCTTCCTATTATATTCCTCATCATGTATAATATCCTGTTCCTCAGCTTCAAGGTCATCAACAACCTCTTCCCTCAGAACCTCACCCACCCCCTACACCTCAGACCACCACCCGCACTCTTAGGTCTTCCTCTTCCATCCAGCTCACCTCTCTTCTCTCTCTGTCTTCAAATTTCAGCTCAAAACTCATTTATTCGCACAGGCGTTCTGTCTTTAATAGATCTGTTTTTAAACGTGTTAGCCATTATTTATTCATTCTAGTACTCGTCTTGTGTTTCGTCAGGAACCTCAAGTACCCTGAAATGTGTCTAGTAAATAAAAAAGTATTATCATCATTAATATTATTAACAGAATCTGCGTGTTCCTCCATAAATAAGCCCCATCTGCATGTCAACACACACAAAGTCAGATTGTAACACATACTTGTGTTTTTTTTTTGCGTTTACAGGTGAGTTTAATGTCACACCTGTACACAAAAACAGTTTTTTGACCTTAGCTGAGGTAGCGGTTTGAAGTTAAAAGCGACTTAATTGTGTCTAATCAGGTTTAGTTTAACTATATGAGCAATAAATGAAGATGCAAAGCTTCCTTTCCGCGTTGGGGGGGATTTGAACAACTTCCTGATTGTTTTACAGGAGTTGGCACCACCGTATTTGTCTGAGCTCATACATAACCAAACCCCCGTCTGCCGGACGAGAACACAGCTGGATCCTGCGGGACGCAGCTCTATTGTTTCTCTGGGACATGACCGCAGGAACTTTCCTCAACTACAACACCCTTGTAGACTAGACGGGCAGAACGCGGCCAGAGCGATGAGGATAAAGGACGAGGGTTTACGAGGGAGTACTGGACGCGTGTCTGGGAGGAACCTCTGCTGCGGGTATCCGTCTGTTGGCTCTACGTCTCTGTGCCGTTTGTCTTCTGAGGACATTCAGCTCAGCTGTTGCCAGGATACAAACTCAACACTGCAGCGCATTCACAGCGATTTCTGCATTTCAACCACTTCTAACGTTTGTAAACGTACTTTTGGTTTATTTGAGGAATTCCTTTCAGGTATACTTCAGGAACCGTTATAGCTTCCAGCGTAAATCTGATATCACGTGTGAATGAATGATCTTGTTTGGTTCCTGTAAAAAGGTTAAAGATTTTACAGTGGCGGTTCACCTGAGAGTGGAGCAGCGCCACACGCTCACAGGCATCAGCCAGCTCTCCCTCGGCTAGTTTACGGCTTCTGTCTGACTGTTCCAGAGCTGCCCGGAGCTCCTCAACCTCCGCCTGCATCAGGCTGCTCCTGCGCTCCACCACGGACACCTGCTCCTTCAGCTCCTCCTGGCTCCGCAGCGCCTCATCCAGACGAAGGGTTTGTTCCTGCGCAGCAGAGTAAAAGTGTCATGATTTACACAAACCCAGCGTTTAAAAGCAAACAGTTCTCGGGGTGATGGGAAAAGGTTTCACTTTGTGGAGGCTTTGCATGTTCCTCAGCTGTTTCTGGGCTTCAGCAGCCTGCCGGTTGGCGTGGCTCAGCTGGATCTCCATTTCGTTGAGGTCTGTCTCCATTTTCTTCCTGATTCTCATGGCGTCATTCTTGCCGTGTATCTCAGCATCTAAAGCCGACTGCATCGTCTCCACGAGGCGCTGGTGGCTGCGCTTCATCTGCTCGATCTCCTCGTCCTTCTCAGCCAGCCTGCGATCGACCTCCCCTTTGACCTGAGCCAGATCCAGCTGGATACGCAGAATTTTTGATTCTTCGTGTTCCAGAGACGCCTGAAGAAAAAACAAGAGTGAAAAGATCACAACACACAGAGGAATGTCAAAGCTTTGTTTTAAACCCCACATTTAGTGACCTCCGCCTCCTCCAACGCTGCCTGGATCTCCGTCTTTTCTGTCTCCGTCTGTTTCTTCATCTTCTCCAGCTCATGGATGGCTTTGCCATTTTCCCCAAGTTGTTCAGTCACATCAGAAATCTCATCTAAAAATGTAAATATTGAATCATTTTAATAAAACATCCAAAATAGGCATTTAAATGTCACAAAATGTCAAAATACTGATATGAAGAATAGCTGTTAAGCTGCAAAACAAAACAACAGAAAGCACATGATGACATTTAGTGAAAAAAAAACAGACACAAGTGTTTTGGGACAAAACCCAAAATGACGAAGCACGGCGGTGGAGGGATGGTGATTGATCGATTTGCCGGGACTATTACCACGACCCTTGTTCAAAAAAGTGACTAGCAATGTTTTCCAGGTGTCATTTAAGACTTTTGTAGACTCTTAACTTTTTGACGGGGGATTGACGGGGCGGGAAGAACAGAGCTGCTTCTTTGTTTTCTTTTTGCCCGTTTTGCCAGTTTTAGATCGGGACTCGGTATCGTCCCATACTGAAAATCAAACGACTCAGAAGCAAAACAAAATGTGAAGCAACGTTGTAAAGAGGAGTCACGTTTCCTCCACAATGATGTGAGACACTGATTAACTTGTACAGAAAAATGATTACATAAATAGAGTTATTAAAGATGGTTCTGCGAGATATGACTCATGTTTTCCGTGTGCTACTTCTTCAGTTTAATAATGACCCACTGTTGTGTCACGTGAAGCTGTTTATTTAGGTTGCATTTATCTCATTTTAATATCTCCTGATGAGTAAAATCCCGTGACCGCGTATACATACGCTGCAGGTTTTTATTTTCTCGTTTGAGGACTTCGAGTTGCTCCAAAGCTTCTTCATAAGAATTCTTCATTTTGAAAAGTTCGGTGCTTAGAGAGCGAGACTCTTTCTGTGAACCATCTAACTCTGCCTGGGTCTCCTCGAACTTCTGCTTCCACTCCGACAGAATCTACAGATGAAACAAAACTCAGACTTTGTTTGAGGGACTTGCAGGCCTTCAAGGAAAGGTTTTGACCCGGTGCGAGTCTGATACCTTGTCAAAGCTTCTCTGCTTTTTGTCCAGACCAGCAGCTTGAGCATTTGCTCTTTCCACGTCAGCCATGAGGTCCTCCACCTCCCCCTGCAGCCTCTGCTTCGTCTTCTCCAAAGATGAGCACTTTGCATTCACAGCCTCGATGGCCTCCTCAGCCTCCTGCAAACGTTGAGCAAGCTTCTTCCTGAGGATTTAAATTGAGGCGTCAGTCATGACTGTCAGTCCCTTCCACTGTCGGTAAATTTAAAAATCTGAACATCTCTGCGTATGAGAGGAGCTCTCACTTGGCCTCCTCCAGTTCGTCATTGCGCTGGATGGCGTCAGTCTCGTACTTGGTCCTCCACTGGGCCACCTCGCTGTTGGACTTGGACATGGCTCTCTGGAGCTCAGCCTTGGCCTCCTGCTCCTCCTCGAACTGCTCCCTCAGAAGGTCACAGTCGTGACGGGCAGACTGGAGCGCGTGGGCGAGGGCGTTCCTCGTCTAGCGCAGAGGCAGAGCTGGAGATCAGCTGATGAAATGTTTCTTAAGAGCAGAATTGATCTGAATCCAGAAATAGTCGCGCTATGGTGAACCTCTGAGGATGAAGCTTTTAAAAAGTGGTATGTGCTTATTGGAGAGTGAAGACATCTGTTCTGTGTTCAAACTAAAGCTGGTTTACACTAGTTTGTCACGTCTGAATGTAAGTTGTCGCCAGTTTCCTTTTCTGTGTTGTTTATTTCCCTCCTGGATCATTTAGCATGATGAAATTCAAATACACAAACATGTAAGTACCTGGAATTATTCTAACTACTAGGAGTCAATTTTAGACTTTGACCTCACTGAGAATCTTTAGAAGACAAGATCTTGAAAAAAGAACGCACTTTTGAATGAAAATAAATGTTGTAACATTAAATATGCTTGTCAAAACAATGCCAAGTCCAACACATACGGTAATAAAAGCTGTTGGTCCATAAAATAATTTATGCCGGTTTGGTTTGACAGAATCCAGCTTTGCGACAAACCTTTGTTTCTTCCTCCACCTGCCTCTTCAGTTCTTCTATTTGCTGAGAGAAGATAAGCTTGGCCCTGGTCATCTGAGAGAGCACTGCCTCTTTCTCCTCAAGAAGACGAGAAAACTCGCCTGTTTAGGAGGATTCACAGAACAAAGTAAGAAAAGAGACAAGTCTCTGACTTTAGAAGTCCTTTGAGTGGTTTATTACCATTTTCATTCTGAAGTTTCATCCTTTGCGCGTTTATTTCATTGATCAGGTGTGTGTTCTCGCTGTGCTTCATCTTGAATTCATTCAGTTGGTCCTCCAGAGAGTGGCACAGCTTCTCGTAATTAGACTAATGATGTTGGAGAAGAATTTGTTAGAGCAATTTGTGTCATTTATATTCATAATGTAGTGATAATATTTTGTGAAAGTCCATCCCAGACGTGGCAGAAACATTTGGACCTAATCTCTGCCACTGTGACGTCTCACTCGCAGAACTGGCATTTATTAAGTAGACCAGATGAGCTCCACGGGTCATGACCTGGCCTGTCTGGGCCAAACGAGGACCAAATGCCAGGACCGTGCTCTGACATGGGCAATGCCAAGTTGCTGTAGGAGTCGGGAATGGCTCGCAGATCCAAAGAAAATGTATATTTGGAGCGAGTCTGGTGGATATGTCGTTGAGTTGAGACAGCACTCAACCTTACAGTCTAAATGTGGCCCAAAGGAAAGTAGACGTTTGGGCCAATCTTCACTTTACTTTAGCACCTAAACTGTTGCACAGTGCAGAGACACAACTGAGCTAAAACACATGAACCTATTAAGATCTTGGATTCCAGATCCAACCTGACATCTGAAGGTGGTGCAGCTCACCTTCGCCTTGACCAGGGCCTCTATGTTGCTGGACAGGTCGTCAATCTCCATCTTGTACTCACTCTTCTCCTTTTCAAGCTTCTGCTTGACTCTCTGCAGGTTGTCAATCTGCTCTCCCACCTCAGCCACACTGTCAGCGTGCTTCTTCCTCAGAGCTGCGGTTATGGCCTCGTGGTGGAGGGTGGAGTCGTCGAGGTCTCGCCTCAGTTTCTGAAACTCGGCCTCCCTCTTCTTGTTCATCTCTACCTGAGCTGCAGTGGCTCCTCCGGCCTCCTCCAGCCTCTCGCTGATCTCCTCGAGCTCCCTGGAGAGATCGGACCTTTGTTTTTCCACCTTCGCTCTGGCAACACGCTCCGCTTCGATCTCCTCCTCCAGCTCTTCGGTGCGTGCCTAAGTAAAGCAACAAAGACTTAAATCCAGTCACTGACTTGTAGCCAACATTTGTATTCTGGACGTGTCTGAGATATAAACGGGCTAAAATGAAAAGGTGGGGGCCCAGTGGCAATTCATGAGGCCAGTATACAACCAGTGGATAATCTCGCATGGCTCCAGTTTCCAGCTCATTTGTACCTCAGATGGGACTCGCATGCAAACGTTGGTTGGCCGGTACCTGAAGTTCTTTGATCCTCTTCTGATACTGCACGGCCATGCTCTGTTCATCCTCAACTTTGGCAACAAGTTGGCCGATTTCGAAGTCTTTCCTGGTGTGCAAAGCCACGCAGACGATAAGACCGCGTGCTGAGTGTTAACCATCAGCACACACAGATGCACTCACGCTGTACCCACTTTTTAAGGCGTTCCTCCAGCTGTTGCTTGCCATTTTCCAAATCCATAACAGATTCTTGAGTCAGTTTCAGATCACCCTCTAGCTTCCTTCTGGATCTCTCGACATCCATTCGTATCTTCTTTTCTTGTTCCAAGGCGCCTTCGAGCTAAAACACGGGGATGTTTTCATGGTAATCACCAGGACAAATATGACATTTTCAAAGACGTAATGGTTATAGCCTTACATCATCGACTTGTTGCTCCAGCTTGATCTTAGCTTTGGTCAGAGAGTTGACCTTGTCTTCCTCTGCTTGAAGGTCATCGAGTGTTTGCTGGTGGACCTCTTGAAGGGCCGTCTTCTCCTTGGACAACTTTGTGATGGTGTCATCAAGATTTGACATTTCCTCTGTCAAATTTTTCACCTGTATGTGAGGAGAGAAGTGGATGTGTTGGTGGACGGAGGATTTGCTGGACTTCTGAACTTCTGCGCTCATCGGATCCAGAACGTACCTTGTTTTCGGTGGCGTGCTTTTCTTTCTCCACTTTAGCCAGCGTGAGCTCCAAGTCGTCGATGTCTTTCTTCAGCTCAGAGCACTCGTCCTCCAGCTTCCTCTTCTTGGCGGTCAGCTCAGCATTCAGCTCCTCTTCGTCCTCCAGTCGCTCGCTGAGTTCTTTGGCTTTGGCCTCCAGAGTGATCTTGTTCTTTATCAGTCCCTCACATCTTTCCTCTGCATCTGCCAAACTCTCACTCTCCTGTTAAGAGTGACACATCCAAACATTTTTATAGCGTGCACCTCGTCCGTTAGTGTTTCTGCAGAATGCATACGTTCTGTCCTTACAGACTGAATCTGGAGATGCAAGTCGTTCTTCTCTTGAAGCAGGGAAACCATTTTGGCCTCCAGCTCCTTCCTCTTAAGCTCCGCTTTGGCTAAATCTTCTTTACACTTGGCAAACTCCACCTTCATGTTTGCCATCTCCTTTTCAGTCTCGGCACTCCTCAGAAGTGGCTTGATCTTGAAGTAAAGCTTCATCCATGGCCAGTGTTTCACATTCATAAATGAGCGAATGTTGTACTGGATTATATAAATAGATTCTCTGGAAAAAGAAGAAGCTTCTTTTCAGATCTGTTCTACACATCTATGAGGTACATGGCTTAAGAATCTCACTTGTTGTGGCTCACCTCCTCTCCATCATTTTCTGAAAGTCCCTCCGCCTGAGAAATCCTCGACACAAGGCTTGAGTGATGGTGATAAGAGAGGCCAGTTTGTCGTCTCTCATCTCCTCTAGTAAACCCAAGAGTCCCGCTTTGAAGAAAACCTTCAGGAAAGAGAAGAGTGTAGGCATCGCGAGACACAAATACGACAGGAATAAAGCAGGACGTGGTTCTGTAGGATGTGTGTTTATGGAGGTTTCCCTGCGGTTTACCGCAGACAAAAGCAGGTAACGAAGCTTAAAGCGGGTATAAGAGGTATAAAAGGCCAATTCTGAAGCCGAGTCTGTCAATAATCAGGTCAGCGTGCTGACACATCTACATCTACTAACCCTGTTTCCAGACAAGATGTTCCTGATGACTGTAAGAAGCCTCTATGAGTTTATAATTTCCACATTTTCCTAAAACAGACATTCTACCACATTTCCTTTGTTCAGAGTCAAGTCTTTAACGTTGGCGTCAAGTTCCTCACCTGTTTGTTTCTCTGCTCTTTTCTGCATTTATGTTTATATTTGATTTTTTTTTTTGGACTGCTGGCAAAACGCTCTTGAGCGGAAGACTTAAATCCCTTTATTGATCCTTGTTAGCTGGATGAGACCTTCTAAGGAGCGTCAACGCTATTTTTAACCAGGTGACTTCAGAAAGTGAGTTTTAGATGTTCTAGTTGATCCAACTAGTACTACTGAAGAGATACGTGAGCTTCTCTGACATTTAAAATGAAGTACCTTGGTATGCCCAAACTTGTACTGTGTGTGATCCACATCGATAGACCCCAAGAGCTTCTCAGCAGCTGTCTTGTTGTCAATGAATTGTCCTTCAGGAATCACACTTGCATTTAGCACTTTGTACCTAAAAGAAACAACTATTATTAGAGGTATTTCATGAGGTCTCAGATATATATATTTGCTTCCTACCTTTGCTTAAAATCTCCATACAGGATCCTACTAGGGAAGCCTTTCCTGCAGATCCTGATCCCTTCCAGCACGCCATTACATCGGAGCTGATGGATAACCAGATGATGTTCCATAATGCCTGAAAACCAGACAGAACCACATCGTAATCAAGCTTCCAGTGATACACAACTGGCTGGAGGATTGTCCTTGAGATGAAAGGGCCGGAGTACCAGGAGTTTTTGTTTCATTTGGAATCAGACACCTCACAAAGTGTGGATGGGTGCTCCGGAGGTTGGTCATTAGCTTTCCCAGGTTCTCCTGTTGGAGGGAGGAAAAAAAAATCTGGTTTGCTCAAAAACTCAAAAACGTATGAGTGAATGAAAGTTTGCAGTTACCCTGAAGAGGGCTGACACGGTTTGAAAGGATGAGCCCTTCTTCTTTGCTGCCTTCTTGGCAGCAGCGCCACCTCCTCCTCCGGTGGTCTCTAAAATGACAACCGTGTCGTGAACACAGAAGCAGGGCCTTCACGTGAAAAATTCAAATATCTGCAGCCAAGTGTGTTACCGTCAGATGACGCATAGGTGGAATAGAGGAACGCCAGCAGTTTCAGACTGGCTTTCTGGTAGAGCTGGACCACAGTCTCGTTCAGCGGGTCTTTGTTTTTGTCTAACCAGCCCGTGATGGTGTAGTCTACGGTGCCGGCGTAGTGCACCAGGGAGAAGTGAGCCTCAGCCTTGCCTTTGACAGGCTTGGGCTTCTGAAAGTTGCTGGATTTTCCAAGATGCTGGTCGTATAGTTTGTTTTTGAAGGTCGTGTCCGATGCCTTAGGGAACATACACTCCTCTTCAAGGATGGAAAAGATGCCCATTGGCTGTTGAAGGAGATGAGTCAGAAAATCCCAGAAATAAGGCCCTTGTGACTTTTCACATGCTCGTATCTCCATAAACTAACCTTTTCAATGAGCTCTATACAGGCAGCCAGGTCCATCCCAAAGTCAATGAACTCCCACTCGATGCCTTCCTTCTTGTACTCCTCTTGTTCCAGCACAAACATGTGATGGTTGAAAAACTGCTGCAGTTTCTCATTGGTGAAATTGATGCACAGCTGTTCCAGGCTGTTATACTGCAACACAAAGCCTTCGTTGTCAAGCACTGACCAAACTGAACACTTCAAATCACAGTAAACACAGTAAATCCTACATCAAATATTTCAAAACCAGCGATGTCCAGGACTCCAATGAAGAACTGCCTGGGCTGCTTGGTGTCCAGCATCTGATTAATGCGAAGGACCATCCACAAAAACATCTTCTCGTACACAGACTTGGCCAAAGCGCCAATGGAATTGTAGACCTGCAGAGAAATGTGAACCCGAACATCTGACAAATATGCTCTTTAGAGCGGCACGAAGGAACTTTTGCAGGTTTTAGCTCAGATCTCCCCCTATAGGCATGGATGTTAACAGACCAGGATGGCGTTAACGTACCTGCTGGACCGTCTGCCCTTTGGTCACATATTCATTCCCAACTTTTACTCTTGGGTAGCACAATGCCTTCAGCAGGTCTGCAGAGTTCAGGCCCATCAGGTAAGCTGCTTTGTCAGCCACTGTCCGAGGAAAGTGTTAGGAAACGCAGATATTTATAGATGCAAGGAGCAACACTCAATCATCACAGAAATCTAAAGGAGAACATGAGGGATAAAAACTACCTTCTGTGCCGTCTGGCTCCGCCTGCTCCTCTCTCTGCTTCTGTTTGAACTTCATGTTCCCGTAATGCATCACAGCACCTGTTAACTTGTAGATGCCAATCCTCTCCTCCCCAGTGAAACCAAGGACCTCTATGGCGCTCTGAAAGCACATTTAAGCAGAGATGATTCAAGTACAAGCTTAGCAGTGATACAATACTCCAAATCTGACTCACATCAGTGGCGATCAGCTCCTCGCTGTCAACAATACTGGCCACGCTGATCTCCCCCTGGCTGATAAACGGGTAGTCGTAGGGGTTGGTGGTGATAAGCAGAGTCTCTGAAAGGAAAATAAGGTCACCACGGAGCCTTGTGGAGTTCGTAGGTTTACGTCTGTCATTGTGAAAATCACCTATGAGCTCTGGCTTCTTGTTGGACGTGATCTGGTAGAAAATGTGGTAGCTCCTCTCTGCAGCCAGCTGAAATGTGACTCTGGATTTTTCCAACAAATCTACATAAAAGAGGACCGGTTACACTTCAACATAGTCAAATCCAAAGGTTAGTGTTAGGCGAAAGCAACCTCAGACAAACTTCCGCATACAGCTCTTCTCAGCGGACAATTGTTTCACAAGATGAAGTCAAAAAGAAAAAAAAAAGAAAACAAGCGGGAAATACTAAGCACCCCCATGGTTCTGGAGCTTTAGTTCCACCTTTAGTAGCAACAACTTCAACGCATATCATTACTAATTTTATCAGCTTTAAGTGGAGTTTATGGTCTGTTCAATGACTATAAGGCTTCCAGGTTCTACTACCAGTGAGTATGATGTGTTTCTATTGAAAAGCTGTGATTGGTTGACCCCAAACCTGGTACTGGGCATTAAGGGCAAAAAACCCTCTACTTTGGTCTCATCTGTCCATGTTGTGGTTTGATCAGATGTAGTTTTAAAAACTTCTGTGTGTGTACTTGTTTGGTCTTCATTGGTCCCTTCATTGACATTAACACTTTACATGGTGGTTTGGACATTCCAAAAAGTACACACAGTGCTTTTCTTTTTGGATTGCTGTGGTATCTTTGCTGAGATATTCATTCCCAAGATGACTGGAAACTGTCCTTAATTCTTTCTACTTAGAATACAGAAGTCCATGTTAGTTGGAAAAGGATTTATAACCATTTACAAATCAATGTGGACAACGCGTGCTTCTCTACAACCATTGCTTATGTCTTTTCCTTATGGCATTGTGTTAATATTTTTGACTGTTTAACTAACTGCCAAAACAACAGCTTTTAGAGGAGTCTGCACACCTGCTGATTTAAAAAAAAACAACAAAAAAACCATGGGACGTGTTATGTTGTTTACCCGAGGCTGAATTTGCTTATTACTCTTTTAATTATGTGTCTCTTTTGGATTGAAACTCACAGGTTTCGATGTCAGCAGAAGCCAGTTTTCCCGTGGTTCCGAAGTGGATTCTGATGAATTTACCCTGAAAGGAAAGCATATTTATCAGTTCAGAAGAAAGATCAGTTGGGTTTGTGAGCCAAAACTTTATCGTTCATTCACGTCACTCACAAAACGGGAAGAATTATCATTTCTAACAGTCTTGGCATTCCCAAAAGCTTCTAGCAAGGGGTTAGCGGAGATTATTTGGTCCTCCAGATTGCCCTGCAGAAACAACATGAAAGGCAAGACATATTTCAGAGAAAGGCCAATGGGGTCATGAATTATTCTTCTGGTTTCAATAATTTAAAAAAAAGGTTGCAATGCTGAGAAACTTATTGATTACATCAGAATGCAATGAGTTAAAAGTCCCTGTGTAAACGTTTTCATGTGACCTGCAACTTTCCAGCACTGGGAGCCTCTTTTTTCTTCTCTCCAGACCCTGCGATTGTCGCAAAGTACTGGATGACACGCTTGGTATTAACAGTTTTCCCTGCACCAGATTCTCCGCTGCAAAACAAGAAAACACGTATCAGAAATCTTTTGTTTTCCTCTCCCACGTCCAAGCCAGGATTAAACGGAGGTCTGTGGCGTCTAAAAGCAGCTTACGTGATGAGGATGGACTGGTTTTCTCTGGCTGGAACCAAAAACATCACATTTGTGTCAGAAATGAAAAAGGTGTCGCATCAGAACTGGCCAGAAACCTTGTGGTACAGGTGCAGGTTTTCCAGATGCAGCTTACCGGTGAGCATTGACTGATAGGCGTTGTCAGAGATGGAAAAGATGTGTGGCGGAGCTTCTTGGCGCTTTTTGCCCCTGTAGGCTACCACCACCTCTTGGTTGTAGACTGGGAGCCGCTTGTAAGGGTTCACGGTGACGCAGAACAGTCCGGAGTACGTCTACAATAGAAGTGTGAGGACTTGGGTCAAAGATGCATTTTAAAGGAGATTCATCGCGCTCTTCTTTTGAAAGGTTGATACCGTTTGACACCATGGTCACGTTGACCTGCAGCCTCTCTGGAAACTAAATGCTGCTTCACTCACATAGATCATCCATGCTGCGTATCGCTCTTTCAGGTTGTACAGCACAGCCGCCTCATTAAGGTGGGTCATCATGGCCATGTCCTCGATCTTGTCAAACTTGGGCGGGTTCATGGGGAAGACTTCATCATCCTTCACAGTTACAACCTGTAAAGGTGAAGAGTAATGTCAGTGGGAGAACATTAAACTAATAAGAACATTAAAGCAGATTGCAGCAGACCTACCTGCCCTGCTTCGGTCTTGACGGTGGCTTTGCCGCCGTTTTTGCTCTGCACGGTGCCTTTCACAAACAGATCCTTTGGATCAACCACAAACACTGCAGTTTTTGCATCAAAAGGTCTGTTTTGCGCTTCAATTCTCTCTCTTTCGGGTCTCCTCAGGTACGGGGCAGCCTCCCCGAACACAGTCATGTCGGCGTCTGAGCTCATCTCTGCAACTCGCACCCCACAGGGGACTGAAAGGTCAAAGGTTAGGTGCTACAACTGCGATTCTGTCAAAGAAAAGTCTGATCTAGATCACCTCCCACCTGTGTGGGCTACAGCTCTCCTTAGGCGTCCTCCACAACAATGAAACGGACTATTGCCCCTGGAAGGCTTTGACCCTGCCCGCCTTTATAAGATGCATTAGATGCGGCAAACGCCTATATTTAGGCCAAAGCCCCCACTGAATGTGGGTGGAGATAAGTGATCAGTTTTGGCATGTGATACCATGGAGATGTTGCTGAGCATTTGTTATAAATCTGTGGAGGGAAGCAACTGCAGCTCAAGAAAAGAATGAGTGCCAAAGAAGGGTGACCCCTGCCAGATAAACAGAGCTCCGGTCGATGGAGGAACACTTGAGATCATCAGTGTTTGTTTAGCATCATTGGTACTGAGCTTGTACGATTATAACCAGACTGTAAGCGAAGAAGCCAAATTCACTGTCTGCATTTACTGTGTTCTTAACGAAACTTAACAAAAGTGGGCAATACTAAGTACCCCCTCAGTGCTTCCACAGGATTTAAGATGGTGCTGCTAAACATAAGTCTTACTTATCCTCAGCAAGTGTGCAGAGGTGTACAGGTCTGAAGCATTCAGGTGTGTGTTAACACAACGCCAAAAGAAAAGAACATAAGCAATGGTTTAGATGCAGCACATCAATCTGGAAAGGGTTACAATACACTTTCTGGACAATCCATAGTTAACTGATCTACAGTGAAAAAGTTAATTCACAAGTGGGAAGAGACCTGCGCATAAGCGAATGCTCAAAAAGCTCATGAAACTAAAACAGCGCTGTAATCAAGAATGGACCAGAATCTCTCCACAGTGAAGGGAAATTCTGACAAAAATCGTTACTTTAAGTAAATGCTGCTAAAGGTGAACGTACAAGCCTCTGAATCAGGGTTATATGTTATAGTGTCGATTCATGCTACCATCTCAGGTTTTGTTTTGAAATGTCCCGGGAAGGGTGAATTATGACGCTTGTGATAGGAATGACTGGCTTATAAATAAAGGCATAGCTGATGAATCCCTCAATAGAAATTCCAGCAGGATTCTCCTGGAACAGCTTTAAGGATTACAGAGGACTAATAGCCGTGCCAGAGATTTAAAGTTCTCATTTTGACCACCATCATCTCCCAAAGAATCTACCCTGAGGGACGCGGGAGGGCAGATGCAAAAGAAACAATGAATGACCTGTAAAATGCCAGGCAACATTAGACTAACACACACAAATTGTTATGAGAACATCAATCACTTGAGGGATCCTAAGACAATTAAAAAGAAACGCGACTCAATAGTATCTAAAACTAAATTTAGCCATGCCTGGAGAAACTGCAGTGGGATTGCTGTTATTGCCCTTTGTTTAATGTGTTTTTAAGAGTTGGAGATGAACCATCAAAGTGTGCAGAGAAGAAGCTGACCAGCTGTGAATTCTGACTGGCAGTTAATGGGATCCACGGTGAGCGAGAGTAGAAGCTTCCAGCTGGCTCCGACTGAAAACGTGCTTTAGGTTTGTTTCAAAGCAGGGCCGTGCAGAAGGAAACCACACCTGTAACTGAAATTTACCGGCCACCGGGAAGGCCACAGGGGATCGCCACACGCTTCGCCGTTAGGTTTGTCCTTCTTGAGTGGAATTTACAAACTCTTTGGAAATTCTAGTTCCAGCTAAAATAAAAAAAAAAAAATAAACACAGTACATTGCCTTAGAAAATTAAATTTTGAGAGTACCTATAGATTTTCATCCATTTTGATGAAAAATTGAGGCATGTTGAGTAAAAATCTTGGTCTCTAGAGCAAGTTAAAGAAAAAGTCCTATTGTTTTTATATGCATAAAAGGCACAGACATTCAAAATTCCTGCATGTGCCTTTTCAAACACAAAAATGGGTATTTACTTATTTAAAAATGTATCCTTATGTTTTCTTCATTATATGAATAGAGACTTTGCCAGATATCAATATATGATAGCACTTCAAACAATAAAAGTTTGGACTTTTATTGTATTTTTTTCACATCATTGTAAAGGATTAGTCCATCTCCCCGTGGAAAGAGGGACTCCAAAAGGTTTTTTTTTTTTTTAAATCGCATTATACAGTAAATCCTTCAGTGGTGCAGCAGCCATTGCTTCTCTAAGATCATTGCTGATGTTTTTTCTCCTTGGCCGTGTGTTAACATACACCTAAACTTTGACAGTTGATGATCAGTTAATCAAGAGGATTTAATTTGCAGCATGTGGCTGTTATTTACCCCTTTTATCTCTGTGTAAGCTGTAAATTAATAATAACACAAGTGTTTTTTGTTTCATACTGATCTATTTCTGAGATAATATTTATCTAATTCCAAGACCTAAGAGAGATCAAATACTAGTAATAGTTTTATGTTCTGAGAGAATTAAAATATGATGTGCTCAGTTTAATATTACTGAACAAAAACAATTAAAATATATAATAATAATATACATTTCTTCCATACACTCTTATTATAAATCTCTTGTCTGTCATGCGATGGTGTTTATGTTGCTCCAAACATGACATGAAGGGTGTTAAATCGTGATCAAGCACCCAGTGAACCTGTGGCTTTTGCTGCCTCCATCTAAAATCCGGGCCGCTACAGGGAATTAGTCCAGAGTGAGATATTCTTGGAGACCAATGCGCCGAGGGACAATGATAATCAGCATGAGGACAATTATAAGATATAGATTATCTCTAAGGCCACAAACTCCCTTTCATTTGCCTTTTTTATATAACTGGTATGTGTGTTAATAATTGAATAACTGCCTCAGACATTTAAGCATCACCTCCACGAGTGTCTCAGAAGGCCCGTCTGAATGCAGAGGATTGCAGCAAGAGTTCATTTTAATCTCTGATGCAACAGATGGGAAAATCTCGTGGCTTATGAGTTAATGTCAAGTCAAGTTCAAGTTGTCTAAATAAAGCGCTGCTAAGCAGAGGTCGCTGGGTCTATTATCTGTCAGGGATGCACTTTGACATCAATTATGTCAACGTGATCATCATTTGATAAATGCTGCAATTTCTTCTATTGGCGTATAAATCATATATTTCTATCGATTCTTACGCTTAGAATAGCTGCAACGTTTAAGGTGCTCCCCACTGGAGTCATCAGTGTTCATGAGGGAGAACTTGGACTTGACATGAGCACGTTGGTGCGAGTCCACCAGGACCTTTGAGATGTGATGTGCAAGAGATATGAAAACAAAAAAACGGATATTACATGAGTCTGTTGGTCCCGCCGCCTTTCAGGTGATTTCAGGTACAAGATCTGTCCCATAAACACTCAGAGGATAGCTCAAACTATCAAATCAGTCTGTAACAGGGGGAGGAAATTGATGCTTTTCGTCGCGTGTCGCCCGATCATGCTGGTGAACACGCCGACTGCTACTCGGTGAAATCGTGAGTGAGGGCGAGGACAGTTTCAAAGTTAAATGAGAGGCGAAAATGAAGAAATTTCAAAGATTGTCCAGTTTGCATTTGACTCGCATGTAGTTTTGCTTATAAATTAAGTATGTTGTATGTCAGAGCAGATTACTTGGTCACGTGTGTGTCTGAGAGAGGGAGATGGAGACAGAGCGAGAGAGAAAGAAGAAAGAGAGAGAGAAAGGGGAGGGGGAGAGAGGGAGGGGGCGGGGCAGGGGACACGGTTGTCATGACAATCATAAACTGCTCGGACAGGAGTGTTTTTTAAAGGCCGTTTTTTTAGCGCTTATCCAGAGTTTTCGGCTCAGTTTCTACACAAACCAAAGCCAACTTACCGGGAAACGGACTCAGAACAATGTGGGATGTAGAATCTGACGAGTTTGTCGAGGAAGACAAAAAACCTGGGGTGAGAATGTGGTGGTTTTGTTTGTGCAGTTCGTTGAAAACGGCGACCGCTGCTTTGTTCGGAGACTTACGTGTCCACATTTCTGTTTTATTGTTGTCGTTGTTGTTGTTGTGGGATTTTGGACACTTACCGTTTGTTTGACTGGAAAAGGAGTACGAAGGTGGCAGAAATGAGGCAGGAGAGAGGCACGGAGTCGGCAAAGCTGTTCTCACCAACGGAGACGTTTACGAGGGAGAGTATAACGACGGACAGCGGCACGGACGGGTGGGTGTCGACGCCGAGCCCTCACATCCGCACACACGTGAGCCTGAACGTACAGTCAGATCATTTCCACTGACTCGGTGGGACAAAACGAGTGAATATTTACTAAGAAAAAAAAAAAGAATCAGTTTGAACACGACCTTTCTGGTGTTTTTAGTCTTTTCAGTTGAATGTACTGCAGGTTGAAGAGGATTTGCACACCTGTGTATTCTGTTATTATTCATGTTTTACTAAACGTCCCAACTTCATTAGAACTGGTGTTTGTAAGAAGAATCCAGGTATCTGGAGTAAAAGTCTGCACAGCCAAACCAAGAAGGAAAATAAAAAGAACAAAAACAACAAAAAACAAAAACACTTACTATTGGGCATATTTGAAAATTGAAAAATTAACTTTCAAGAAACAATACACAGAAAATAATGCTTTTTGGGAAGTTGTTTATTATATATTGAAATTAAAATCTCACAATTTTGTCTTTAAGCGTTTCAGAATATTTTTTTTTATTATTAGAAAAACATTGTGTAATTTATTGTATGGAACTATTATTATTATTATCAACATTACTATTATGTGGATAGTGCAGAGGTCTCATAAATTCAAGTACCAGATATGATATATCCAATGTCATAAGGTTAAGGCAGCTCTGGACTGAAATAAATGTTGTTGCATAAAAAAAAAACACATCAAAATGATGCCAAGACAAATATGACTTACAATCTAAATCAACCTAAAAGTGGTTCAACAAAGTTTTAGTATTTTTAGTTTTGTGCATTTTTAGCAGGCAGTGTACAGATTTATTTTTCTGGTCCCAACAAATGTCTTAAAAGTTAAATTATACCTGTTACTTATCTAAGTGTTCAATTAGGTACTCATAAAGGATGTATGTTTTATCTTCCACTATTTTCATCCAACAGGGCACATATCGTTTCAAGAATGGGGCAGTTTATGTTGGAGAATATTTCCAGAACACCAAGCATGGACAGGGCACCTTCTATTATCCAGATGGGTCCAAATATGAAGGTAGAAACAATCCTTAAGACTCAGGATTAATGTAGGCGTTAAAGATGCTATTACAAAAATTAGAAATGGCTCTTAATTAAATGAAAAAAAAAAGTTCCATGATAAATTATGACTGCAGAACAATAAATATATTTTCTTGATGTAGAGCAGATGATAAAGTCAGTGGTCTCACAGATGAAGCTAAAACTCTTGTGACGTCTGTTGATGTGGCTGTAAATACTTCTGCATCGCTTGCGCTGGCTTGAGGGGGGAAAAAAGAGTATTTTTTTGCCCTTGTGCATCTCTCTAACTTACTACCCTCTGGAGAATTTCAAGTAAAAAAATGTACATGCCTGGAAAACTGAGATAAAATTGTTATACATTTATATTTTTGTTCTGCTTTAATCTCTCAAACCACATCACCTCCTCTCAAAAACTTTCACATATTCTATAATTTTCAGGACTGTTATCGATGTTTTAAAACACACACTCATAAAAATAATGTATTTTTTATATAATGAATATTGAGGGTACCTTGTGACAGACTGGTAACCTGTCCAGGGTGTCCTACTGTCTTTTGCCTGGACCGCGCTGGGACAGGCCCCAGCAGACCCCCATGGCCCTGTACAGGACTACGCTGGAATAGAAAATGGAGCGTGGCGCATTGCTGGTTATCAGACTGTAAAATCATTAAACATCAATTACTTGTTTCTGCATTAATGTCTTAGACCACTTCAGCTCTACTCAAAACTACCAAATGTTTAAAAATGTACATGATTTTAACCCATTAAATGTGTGAATATGTGTACAATACATGTTTTATAAAAAAAACACGCACGCACGCACGCACACACACACACACACACACACACACACACACACACACACACACACACAACATATGAGGTATTTTGAAGGTCAACAGGCTGCAGAAAGTGTCAGTAGTATATAATAGACCTTAAAGATAAACCTACATTAGACTCTAAAAATGTGTCTAAAGAAACTCACTTCTCCTCATTAAAAGGTATTTTTAGTCATAACAGTGGGCTTCAATAATAAAACTGTAATTACTGTCTGTGTGTGTCAGGGTCATGGGTGAAGGATCTGAGACAAGGCCGTGGTGTTTATGTTTACACCAATGGTGATTCGTATGATGGAGAATGGCTGCACCATTTGAGGTATATCTATTAGTTTACAATATCAAATGAAAGGTTTTACGAATAAAAAGCATAAAATCTGCTCCATGGTTGGAAGCGGTGGTCTTTGTCCACCCAAATGTGGGTATGCTGACCTGCAGTTAAAAATTTGCAGTTTAAAAAGAAAGCTTTATCTGGATGCAGAAACCAGAGGTAGGAGCTGTTTCTAACCATCGCTCCAGATCAACCGCAGTCACCATGGTTGTTTGGAACACAACACAAATGATTATAGATCTATATATTATATGTAAATGTCTGCATTTCAGTATGCAGCAAGGTAGTGAAGTGTGATTATGGGTATGCTGTGAAACAGTTCGACTCAGAACAAGTTTGTGAAACAGTCTGAAATGATTGGTGCTGTGTGATTACCAGGCACGGACAAGGTGTTTACACCTACCAGGAAACTGGTTCAAAGTACCAGGGCACATGGGTGATCGGCAAGATGGAGTCAGCTGGAGAGTTCATCCACACTAACCACAGCTACAAGGGCAACTTCGTCAACGGCCACGTAAGATTTTTACGACAAAATCATTAGTCACTGAAGAATCATTTGGGAGTGTTTTTTTCCTTCGTTTTTGTGTATAAGAGTGGCATAGTGCTTAGCTAGAAAATTGTTTCCTGAAAACATTCAGAAGTTAAATCAACCCTGGATCTATCATAGCTGACAGTCGCAGGGTCACCAGGACTGTAGAGAACCTCCCTGGACATGGACACAAGAGGACAACTGATGACAAACTAAAGACATGGCTGGTATAAAAGAGCCCAGAACAACTTCCGAAGAGAAGAAGATCAGTGTGAGATCTCACCATCCATCACTGTTTGAGCCAAAGCAGACAACCAAAGACGACTCCAGTCCTGAAAGCAACTCACAAAAAAGCCAGACAGGAATTCGTCTAAATTTATATTAACCATCCACAAAGCTTCTGGGAGAATGTCCTCTAGACAGATGAGACAAAACTCAAGCTTTTTGACAAGTCACATCAGCCTTATGTTCACAGATGCAGTGATGAAGCTGCCAAAGAAGACTGTAACTACGGTGAAACACGGAGAAGCCTCAGTTATGTTCTGAAGCTGCTTTGCATTGATGGTTCTGCTTTGGTGTGATACCAACAATGTGGAAACACTAGGTTTACGTTTGGTAAAACAGCTTTAGTTCTCAAATTCCTGTACAATTTAGTGTAATGTTTTTGTGTTATCATTGTTAGACACAACTTGGAACATTTCAATAGAAATTTTTATTTGTTTGTAAACACAGGCCTGCGCCAGTGTGAGCTGTCACATCATTTTATAAATTACACAGCTTTCATCTAAGTGTCGTTTTGCAGCCGGTTGGACCTGGGAAGTTTGTTTTTGATCACGGTTGTGAGCAGCATGGAGAATACCAGCAATCTAAGCAGGTAGTACTTTTTATCCTTTCAGTTATGACCTTTTTCTTATTATAATACTGCATTATCATTTTTTGGAATAAATGAACATATATTAATATATTATTTATGACAGTAATGAGACAGTAATGTGGAGAACTAGAGAAACTGTCAGAGCAAGATGAATACATGTACTACTGAATGAATGCCTTGCACTGATACAGCTGTGACACTCTAAACCTGCAGCAGGTGGAAACTGAGGTAAAAGGTGAAAATGTAAAAAAGTCCTGCTCTCCGGGCTCCAGGGAGGGTTTTCTCACCTTAACGACCTCAGAAACCACAGAGAAGGTGCTGCTTCTGTTCGTTACTGCTGACGCTGTGTATTTTACCAGACACGTGATGAAGCAGTCAAATCTGTGTGCTGTCAACTCTGCAATTAAACACTAGACAGTATCATCACATGCACAAGAAGGCCTTTATGTTGTTGGAGCTTTATTCTTTTACATATTTGGTTGCAGTTGCATGTTGTGCTATATTTGCATAAAAGTCATCTTGAGTGTTGTCGATGCAAAGTAGGCCTGGATGTTACTGGTGTTTGCACAATTGGCTCAGGCACTTGTGATAACTTTTTTACTGTATACAAGAGAAAACGTGCAATTCATCTCAATGTCTTTCCATTCTGTGCTGGATCCTGCTGAGCATCAGTGGGTCAAGTCTGTCCCAGCTGACATCCTCCAGTGGGTTCCCAGATGTGTAACCAGTGTGACAGCTGGGGTGACAGAGACTTGAGGTGAATTTCAGTCAGATTTTAGGCATTACCCTTCCACAGTCACTAAAGCCTGAACAGCTTCTATCCAAAAGCCAAAGATAAAAAAAAAAAAAAAAAATTAAAGTGAAAAATAAAATGGTACCCATTCCAGTATTTTGCTCCTAAATCCAACAACCTTACACTCAAAGCCATCTATACATGCTGAAAAAGGATCACGATTATTATTTATTTACTAAAAAGTTCACAAGTGAGTTTTGAAGCTGTTTTATGTATTAATATCATTTCTAGACACAGGAGCGCAGTAAGACACAAGTTTGCGTCTACTGAGTATTATAAGAGTGCCGGACCATCTCGACTCATTGCAGCGATATCAGAAGTGCTTTTGTGAACTGTTGAAGCCCAGCTTCTCCAGTTCTTTGATCGGAAACACACACACATGTTAAACATCAACAACCATTTATTAACCACTTATTCTTGTACAAGTACAGATATATCTGGAGATGTCAGCACATGTGTAAAGGCCAGCATACAGATGAGATCTGAATTTTGCTGGCGCTGTCCTTCTTTTATACCATAACACCACGCCTTTCCATAACATTTAGAACATTCTCATATCCTTGAACATTCAGTGTCCACAACCCACCAGACAGTTATTCTACTAACGGTTATTCCACAACATTCCTTGCCATCTCACCCAACAGATAGTTATTCCATAACATTCACTCCCAGTTACAACACAAAGTATAATGTCCTTTAACTCTGCAGATGAATAAATAAGCAGTTGGTTACTAAAAGTCATTATATTCTCTACCAATAAGCAGGTGTTTTTTTTCTTAATCATGCAATGTTATTATATTTTCTACAAATAAGCAGGTGTTGATTATTATGCAAGCATGTAATGTTAATTTATTTTCAAAATGTATCACTACATAAAGTGTCTTTCAATCCTGAATTCAATTTGAGGAAAGGAAAATTGTCTTTTGTTACACTGAAGTACCTTTTGTGAGCTAAATAACAAGCTGTTCACCTTATCACAGAACAGACGTGAAGCCTGACTTTTTTTGTTTGCTTTTTTATTTTATTTTCACACAATGATTTATAAACATTCTTTTTTGTGACTGTAGTTTGTAATTTTGTTCAAGTATCACATCTCCAATTAGTCATGAAGCTGGCTCGGTGGCACTAAGAAAAATAAGGATTCATTTTACTCATGTAACTTTGTTTTTTTAGATGCTGCAGCAGAAGACAAGCCAGGATACGAGCTGACCCACATGTGGTTTGTTTTATCTGATAAAACTTCCAAGTGTAAAGAATAAGAATGAGTCCGTGTGTGTTTGACGAGTCCTCCCCGGGGCTCCTGCTGCCTGAAACCACCCTGCTACGCCGGAGTCGCTCCGTTACCGCAGGCCGCTGTAGTTACGCAGGTTGGTGTCACACCTTCACCTGAATCCGAGCCCGACTTTCATACATTTAGCGTGTTTTCATCTGAAAGTGGAGCAGCGTCCGCTCGCGGTGGACATGTTAGTGATGGACAAATGCTTTTCATCAAGTGCCTCAAACGTTTCACCTTTCAAATATGTCTTTACGTATCGGCGGGAAGAGTGGAGCGGCGCAGTTCCCCTCGGCAGGCGACGGATTGGGAATCTCGTCCACATGTTTTGGAGGCGGGACTCGAGGGAAGCCTGAGTTCACGCACGCGAGCCCTTTTGCGGACCTGTTTGGGAACACGCGCGCTTCCACGCCGCACCGCTGGAAACAATGGGTCACGTGACCTAACGCTCGCGCATCCTTGTCCAGTCTGTGGAACGCGCGCTGACTGCAGCGCGCCTGCGCGTGCCACCGTTCCCGTTACTGTGCGCAGTGGGCTTGGTGACGTCACGTTTAACGTCATCGCTTTACGCCAATATAAAGGCTGCACGTTGGTTCGAGATTCATTTGAGTTTGTACGGTCACCTGACAGGTTCCTGAAGCAGAACGTCCTGTCACGGAGCCACTCCATCGTTTCACACAGTAATCTGTTACATTTCTACTGAACAAAAAGTTTGTTTGAGTTCACCACTGTTCAATGGTTGTGAAGGAAAACGTTAAAACAGTTAGGGAGCATTTGAAACAAAACTCCAACAGTAAAGGAGTCATCAGTAAGATATGCAAGTTTTTTAAGAAATACTTTTGTCAATGCGTTAGCAGCCAGCAGCCAGAAGACACCTGGGTAGAAGACTCTGTAGCTCAACAGCAGACATCAAAGGACATAACTGATGAAGCAGTTGTGTCTCCAGTGGATGGGCCAGCTGAGGACCTGCAATGTGTGCAAGACCCTGAAGAGGCTGCAGCTGCGAGAGAAGAACAATTCGAAACATCTGTTAAATATATCGTCGACAATCTGATTATGCTGACTGTGATCAAATCACATCTAACTTGCAACCAAGAAAAGTACATGTTACTTTGTGATTACCTCTTTAAGAAAGTCTGGGCTCAAGTAAAGGGGCAGGATCTTGACATTCCCGAAGGAGTATTGAGAAAAATACACGTGGACATTTTCAAGAGTATTTGCAATAGACTTTCCTGCAACCAAATATATGTCGCTCATTTTCTGCATTTAAAACATGCAATTGTTATCAAAACTATTATCAACTGTTTTGAGACAACCCTCAAGAAGTCTTGCATAAAAAAGTCACTCTTGCAAAAAGTCTCTTCACATATACGTGCCAAACGCAGGATAATATCGACGTTTGTTGAAACGAAATTCAATACCTGGTTTATGTTTCCAGTTAATAGGTTTTCTCATAAAGCGACACCTTTGTCAGATTCTGATAATTCCAAATCCAGCAGTTCTGAGCTACTTTTTTTTGTAAATATCCACTGTATAAGCGACTTACTGGCATCAGAGAGTGAAGAAGACTTGATGGAGATGTTTCAAGAAATATATGACCGAATGAAACTTCTCTCCCATGTCCCAAATGACACATGTCTTGACGTAGAACACATTCACGAGAAGTTCTTTTGTACCAGGCGAGGGCGTCTCAAACGTAATGTCTTTATAAAATTTTGTACCTGTAAAAGAGCTGCCAGATGTCACAGGTACAGAAGAGTTTATAAACGACGATGGTCCCGTTTGAAAGACTCTGCATTTTCACGGCAGACATCAACCGGCGGCTTCGATGAAGCGGATGACCTCGAATGTGCGGAGATACCTGAAAAGACTTCAAGCGAAGAAAAGTACGAAGAATATAAAATGAATGTTAGGAAAATTATTGACAGCACGATTAAAATGGCTGCTGCATGGTCATTTCTAAGTGGCTACAAAGACAATTACGACTTCGTTACTGAATTTGTCTTTGAGAAAGTCTGGCCTGAAGTGGAGGGAGAATATTATGACTTTCCGGAAGGAAAATTGAGGGAACCGTACAAGGATGTGCTTAGAAGTATTGCCATGTCAATTGGTGCCAGAAAACACAACATCCTTCTTTTAACGCTTTTAGAAGAACCAACTATTATCAAATGTATCGTCAACTGTATTGTTGAATTCATAAGGAAGCCTTATGTGGAAATGCCAAATTGGAAAAGAATTTTAATGGCCATACGGACATATTTCAAGTCCGATTTTGTGCAAATGGAAAATGTATTCCCTGAGATGTTTTTGATTTTATCCCCAGATAATATTGCATATGCTATGCCAAAGGACTCAGACGAAAGCATTGATTGTGGGGATAAAGCTGTGGATTTAACAGTCGTTCTTAAGAAAGACCAGAAGTCTAACAAAAATGTGTCTCTCAAAGATCACGTCTGCATAAAATTTTGTACCTATAAAATAGCTGATGGAAGCCGATCCTACAGAAAACTTTATACTCGAAGAAGGTGTCTCAGACATCAGATCTGTGGAAAAATGTGTCACAGAAGAGTGGCTCACTTCGAACATGTTAAAGAGCTCCCCTTCGTATATAAAGTGCAGCGCAAGATAAAAAGAAAATTGAATCGTAAAGAAAAAATAAAAGCCAAGTATGAGTACTGGAAGAAGAAAATAAAGGATAGATATGGGTTACAGTGACCCAAATTATGCTAAATGTCAGTTTTAATTGATTCAGGAGCCTTTGACAAGATCTGCGCTGAAGTTGAAGGACAACATTTTGATTTTGGTGCAGGAATCATGAAAAACTGCACAAGAAAATTCTGAAATTTACAAGGAGAATTAGAGTTCATAAAAAAAACACTTCCTGCCTTTAGACTTTGATATGGACAACATAATTGTTTCTTCTGTTACAAAAAACCAAAAACAGCTCAGGAACTGCTCCATGGAACCAGAGAAGAAAGATCAGGATTTTACATAAAGTGACTGGCTGTAAATCTGTGGACTCTAAAGGTTCAAATTTAGTCTTTTATCATTGTAACCGCAGGGCAAAGTTTGCTGGTTTTAATCCCATGGTGACCAGTTTGGGTTTTCTCCGGATGCTCCGGTTTCCCTTATTTAAAAAAAAAAATACTGGGTTGATTGGTCACTCCTGGGAACAGTGTGGGGGGGGGGGGGGGTCATCATTGCTGTCTTCAACTGCACATGTACGGGGTACGTTTCTGCTCCTCTGCATCAGCCACACCCAGTTTACATTCTGACCAATCACACAACAGTTTTTGGAGACCAAACAAAAAAAACCTGCACAGATGATGACTATTTATCAACCCCTAACAACGCAAGTACGAACTTGTGTCCCTGGCGAGTCCATTTTTGGCAAGTGCGCGTTGGGACAACGTACTTACCGACGTGCTTCTTTCCGTCATTGGAACAGCAGCATGCTCGTGTGCTTGGTGACATCACAGCTCTGCAAACCCGCCAACACGTATTGCACTGTACTTGTAGTGTCTACAGTGTCATTGGTTGTGAAAATAAACACTCTAAACATTAAAAGCGACCGATGATTGAGCACAGATGGCTTTATATCCTTTTTCTTTTTTGAAATGCGTCTGCTGTCCGTTGATGGGTAGCAGTTGTGGGCACAGGTTTTAATCCACCCAAGCACCGGTTCAGCAGGACCAGTAGGCTCACCATCCACACCTGCAACTGTTCAGTTCAAAGCCACACTGAGGTGGTGCTGAGCTGTAGTGGAAAGCGACTGAGACGGAGTCGAGGCGAGCTCAGCGAGCTGAGTAGGTGCCAGAGGAAACGGGGCATAAGCCCCCTCTGTCATGCCTCATGTGAATGCTGCTGTTTATGCTGCTACTTACTTGTTGCATGATAACCATACCACTCATACACTTTTTAATGATAAGATTCTTATGCTGCATTGAGAGCACATCTGTTGCGACTGTAAAAACAGTTTATTTATTCATATAAATTCTTGTTTGTTTTTTAGTTGCATTATTTGTTTGTTTGCATTATGTTCCCCAGGAGTTGCCTCACTGTCTCATTGTTCTCTGGACAATGAAAATAAAGTTATGATTTGATTAAACGCTATGTACAATTATTTATTTTTAAATCTCGGTGGCCTTAAACCTTTGTGATTTTGCAGTTACAATGTTGGAAACAATCCCTTTTAAAAGGTATCTAACTTTCATAAGCAAGTGCTTTTCTGGTCTTTCATCTCAATGTCTTTCCATTCTGTGCCGGATCCTGCTGAGCATCAGTGGGTCAAGTCTGTCCCAGCTGACATCCTCCAGTGGGTTCCCAGATGTGTAACCAGTGTGACAGCTGGGGTGACAGAGACTTGAGGTGAACTTCAGTCAGATTTTAGGCATTACCCTTCAACAGTCACTAAAGCCTGAACAGCTTCTATCCAAAAGCCAAAGATTTAAAAAAATTAAAATTAAAGTGAAAAATAAAATGGTACCCATTCCAGTATTTTGCTCCTAAATCCAACAACCTTACACTCAAAGCCATCTATACATGCTGAAAAAGGATCACGATTATTATTTATTTACTAAAAAGTTCACAAGTGAGTTTTGAAGCTGTTTTATGTATTAATATCATTTCTAGACACAGGAGCGCAGTAAGACACAAGTTTGCGTCTACTGAGTATTATAAGAGTGCCGGACCATCTCGACTCATTGCAGCGATATCAGAAGTGCTTTTGTGAACTGTTGAAGCCCAGCTTCTCCAGTTCTTTGATCGGAAACACACACACATGTTAAACATCAGCAACCATTTATTAACCACTTATTCTTGTACAAGTACAGATATATCTGGAGATGTCAGCACATGTGTAAAGGCCAGCATACAGATGAGATCTGAATTTTGCTGGCGCTGTCCTTCTTTTATACCATAACACCACGCCTTTCCATAACATTTAGAACATTCTCATATCCTTGAACATTCAGTGTCCACAACCCACCAGACAGTTATTCTACTAACGGTTATTCCACAACATTCCTTGCCATCTCACCCAACAGATAGTTATTCCATAACATTCACTCCCAGTTACAACACATAGTATAATGTCCTTTAACTCTGCAGATGAATAAATAAGCAGTTGGTTAGTAAAAGTCATTATATTCTCTACCAATAAGCAGGTGTTTTTTTCTTAATCATGCAATGTTATTATATTTTCTACAAATAAGCAGGTGTTGATTATTATGCAAGCATGTAATGTTAATTTATTTTCAAAATGTATCACTACATAAAGTGTCTTTCAATCCTGAATTCAATTTGAGGAAAGGAAAATTGTCTTTTGTTACACTGAAGTACCTTTTGTGAGCTAAATAACAAGCTGTTCACCTTATCACAGAACAGACGTGAAGCCTGACTTTTTTTGTTTGCTTTTTTATTTTATTTTCACACAATGATTTATAAACATTCTTTTTTGTGACTGTAGTTTGTAATTTTGTTCAAGTATCACATCTCCAATTAGTTATGAAGCTGACTCGGTGGCACTAAGAAAAATAAGGATTCATTTTACTCATGTAACTTTGTTTTTTTAGATGCTGCAGCAGAAGACAAGCCAGGATACGAGCTGACCCACATGTGGTTTGTTTTATCTGATAAAACTTCCAAGTGTAAAGAATAAGAATGAGTCCGTGTGTGTTTGACGAGTCCTCCCCGGGGCTCCTGCTGCCTGAAACCACCCTGCTACGCCGGAGTCGCTCCGTTACCGCAGGCCGCTGTAGTTACGCAGGTTGGTGTCACACCTTCACCTGAATCCGAGCCCGACTTTCATACATTTAGCGTGTTTTCATCTGAAAGTGGAGCAGCGTCCGCTCGCGGTGGACATGTTAGTGATGGACAAATGCTTTTCATCAAGTGCCTCAAACGTTTCACCTTTCAAATATGTCTTTACGTATCGGCGGGAAGAGTGGAGCGGCGCAGTTCCCCTCGGCAGGCGACGGATTGGGAATCTCGTCGACATGTTTTGGAGGCGGGACTCGAGGGAAGCCTGAGTTCACGCACGCGAGCCTTTTTGCGGACCTGTTTGGGAACACGCGCGCTTCCACGCCGCACCGCTGGAAACAATGGGTCACGTGACCTAACGCTCGCGCATCCTTGTCCAGTCTGTGGAACACGCGCTGACTGCAGCGCGCCTGCGCGTGCCACCGTTCCCGTTACTGTGCGCAGTGGGCTTGGTGACGTCACGTTTAACGTCATCGCTTTACGCCAATATAAAGGCTGCACGTTGGTTCGAGATTCATTTGAGTTTGTACGGTCACCTGACAGGTTCCTGAAGCAGAACGTCCTGTCACGGAGCCACTCCATCGTTTCACACAGTAATCTGTTACATTTCTACTGAACAAAAAGTTTGTTTGAGTTCACCACTGTTCAATGGTTGTGAAGGAAAACGTTAAAACAGTTAGGGAGCATTTGAAACAAAACTTCAACAGTAAAGGAGTCATCAGTAAGATATGCAAGTTTTTTAAGAAATACTTTTGTCAATGCGTTAGCAGCCAGCAGCCAGAAGACACCTGGGTAGAAGACTCTGTAGCTCAACAGCAGACATCAAAGGACATAACTGATGAAGCAGTTGTGTCTCCAGTGGATGGGCCAGCTGATGACCTGCAATGTGTGCAAGACCCTGAAGAGGCTGCAGCTGCGAGAGAAGAACAATTCGAAACATCTGTTAAATATATCG
Organism: Xenentodon cancila; assembly: GCA_014839995.1. Classification (NCBI taxonomy): domain Eukaryota; kingdom Metazoa; phylum Chordata; class Actinopteri; order Beloniformes; family Belonidae; genus Xenentodon; species Xenentodon cancila. The sequence continues at coordinate 22,516,412 of CM026218.1, forward strand.
TCGACAATCTGATTATGTTGACTGTGATCAAATCACATCTAACTTGCAACCAAGAAAAGTACATGTTACTTTGTGATTACCTCTTTAAGAAAGTCTGGGCTCAAGTAAAGGGGCAGGATCTTGACATTCCCGAAGGAGTATTGAGAAAAATACACGTGGACATTTTCAAGAGTATTTGCAATAGACTTTCCTGCAACCAAATATATGTCGCTCATTTTCTGCATTTAAAACATGCAATTGTTATCAAAACTATTATCAACTGTTTTGAGACAACCCTCAAGAAGTCTTGCATAAAAAAGTCACTCTTGCAAAAAGTCTCTTCACATATACGTGCCAAACGCAGGATAATATCGACGTTTGTTGAAACGAAATTCAATACCTGGTTTATGTTTCCAGTTAATAGGTTTTCTCATAAAGCGACACCTTTGTCAGATTCTGATAATTCCAAATCCAGCAGTTCTGAGCTACTTTTTTTTGTAAATATCCACTGTATAAGCGACTTACTGGCATCAGAGAGTGAAGAAGACTTGATGGAGATGTTTCAAGAAATATATGACCGAATGAAACTTCTCTCCCATGTCCCAAATGACACATGTCTTGACGTAGAACACATTCACGAGAAGTTCTTTTGTACCAGGCGAGGGCGTCTCAAACGTAATGTCTTTATAAAATTTTGTACCTGTAAAAGAGCTGCCAGATGTCACAGGTACAGAAGAGTTTATAAACGACGATGGTCCCGTTTGAAAGACTCTGCATTTTCACGGCAGACATCAACCGGCGGCTTCGATGAAGCGGATGACCTCGAATGTGTGGAGATACCTGAAAAGACTTCAAGCGAAGAAAAGTACGAAGAATATAAAATGAATGTTAGGAAAATTATTGACAGCACGATTAAAATGGCTGCTGCATGGTCATTTCTAAGTGGCTACAAAGACAATTACGACTTCGTTACTGAATTTGTCTTTGAGAAAGTCTGGCCTGAAGTGGAGGGAGAATATTATGACTTTCCGGAAGGAAAATTGAGGGAACCGTACAAGGATGTGCTTAGAAGTATTGCCATGTCAATTGGTGCCAGAAAACACAACATCCTTCTTTTAACGCTTTTAGAAGAACCAACTATTATCAAATGTATCATCAACTGTATTGTTGAATTCATAAGGAAGCCTTATGTGGAAATGCCAAATTGGAAAAGAATTTTAATGGCCATACGGACATATTTCAAGTCCGATTTTGTGCAAATGGAAAATGTATTCCCTGAGATGTTTTTGATTTTATCCCCAGATAATATTGCATATGCTATGCCAAAGGACTCAGACGAAAGCATTGATTGTGGGGATAAAGCTGTGGATTTAACAGTCGTTCTTAAGAAAGACCAGAAGTCTACCAAAAATGTGTCTCTCAAAGATCACGTCTGCATAAAATTTTGTACCTATAAAATAGCTGATGGAAGCCGATCCTACAGAAAACTTTATACTCGAAGAAGGTGTCTCAGACATCAGATCTGTGGAAAAATGTGTCACAGAAGAGTGGCTCACTTCGAACATGTTAAAGAGCTCCCCTTCGTATATAAAGTGCAGCGCAAGATAAAAAGAAAATTGAATCGTAAAGAAAAGATAAAAGCCAAGTATGAGTACTGGAAGAAGAAAATAAAGGATAGATATGGGTTACAGTGACCCAAATTATGCTAAATGTCAGTTTTAATTGATTCAGGAGCCTTTGACAAGATCTGCGCTGAAGTTGAAGGACAACATTTTGATTTTGGTGCAGGAATCATGAAAAACTGCACAAGAAAATTCTGAAATTTACAAGGAGAATTAGACTTCATAAAAAAACACTTCCTGCCTTTAGACTTTGATATGGACAACATAATTGTTTCTTCTGTTACAAAAACCAAAAACAGCTCAGGAACTGCTCCATGGAACCAGAGAAGAAAGATCAGGATTTTACATAAAGTGACTGGCTGTAAATCTGTGGACTCTAAAGGTTCAAATTTACTCTTTTATCATTGTAACCGCAGGGCAAAGTTTGCTGGTTTTAATCCCATGGTGACCAGTTTGGGTTTTCTCCGGATGCTCCGGTTTCCCTTATTTAAAAAAAAAAATACTGGGTTGATTGGTCACTCCTGGGAACAGTGGGGGGGGGGGGGGGGGGTCATCATTGCTGTCTTCAACTGCACATGTACGGGGTACGTTTCTGCTCCTCTGCATCAGCCACACCCAGTTTACATTCTGACCAATCACACAACAGTTTTTGGAGACCAAACAAAAAAAACCTGCACAGATGATGACTATTTATCAACCCCTAACAACGCAAGTACGAACTTGTGTCCCTGGCGAGTCCATTTTTGGCAAGTGCGCGTTGGGACAACGTACTTACCGACGTGCTTCTTTCCGTCATTGGAACAGCAGCATGCTCGTGTGCTTGGTGACATCACAGCTCTGCAAACCCGCCAACACGTATTGCACTGTACTTGTAGTGTCTACAGTGTCATTGGTTGTGAAAATAAACACTCTAAACATTAAAAGCGACCGATGATTGACCACAGATGGCTTTATATCCTTTTTCTTTTTTGAAATGCGTCTGCTGTCCGTTGATGGGTAGCAGTTGTGGGCACAGGTTTTGATCCACCCAAGCACCGGTTCAGCAGGACCAGTAGGCTCACCATCCACACCTGCAACTGTTCAGTTCAAAGCCACACTGAGGTGGTGCTGAGCTGTAGTGGAAAGCGACTGAGACGGAGTCGAGGCGAGCTCAGCGAGCTGAGTAGGTGCCAGAGGAAACGGGGCATAAGCCCCCTCTGTCATGCCTCATGTGAATGCTGCTGTTTATGCTGCTACTTACTTGTTGCATGATAACCATAGCACTCATACACTTTTTAATGATAAGATTCTTATGCTGCATTGAGAGCACATCTGTTGCGACTGTAAATACAGTTTATTTATTCATATAAATTCTTGTTTGTTTTTTAGTTGCATTATTTGTTTGTTTGCACTATGTTGCCCATGAGCCGAAGCCGAGGAGCGGCGCCCCGGCACGACCGGCGACTCGCATCCCACCAGTCTCGCTGCGAATCTCCACACCTATCCTCACCTCACCTCACCTCACCTCACCTCACCTCACCTCACCTCACCTCACCTCACCTCACCTCACCTATCCTCACCTCGCCTCTCCTCACCTCACCTCACCTCGCCTCTCCTCACCTCACCTCACCTCACCTCACCTCACCTCACCTCACCTCACCTCACCTCACCTCACCTCACCTTAAGCGAAACAAAAACGAGCGTTTTTTCAAGAGCCTGCTTGCTATTCACAAGGGCTTATTTCTCACTGTCTCATTGTTCTCTGGACAATGAAAATAAAGTTATGATTTGATTAAACGCTATGTACAATTATTTATTTTTAAATCTTGGTGGCCTTAAACCTTTGTGACTTTGCAGTTACAATGTTGGAAACAATCCCTTTTAAAAGGTATCTAACTTTCATAAGCAAGTGCTTCTTTTCCAGTCTTCAGTGTATGATCTTTCCCTGCCAACGTTACATTTGGAACAATGCAGACGTTTTATACAAACTAATCTCTATTTCTGGGAAATGGATTTGACCATGGAATTTATTTACTGAAGCAGCTCCTCGACCGTGATGGTGTTTTAATGTCTCACACTGAACTTCTAGACAAATATGGAATTCCAACACCCCCAAAGGAATATGCTATTGTTTAGTCCATCTGGTGTCAGGATGCTTCTCAAAAATCCTGCAGCTTCTGAAATGACTTATCTGAATTTGGATTCTGCTGTTACTACCACAGGTCAAATTTATTTTTCCACCAAAAAGAGAAGTGACAAAAGTGGCATACGTACTTTGAAAAGAATATAGTTTGTCACTAATTTAGTTAGTGAATAAGATTAAGGAAGTATCTGTACAAGTTGTTTTTGCGACCATCCAAAAAAGATATCGATGTCTCCTGCTCATTTTGTAAGAAATCTGTAGAAGATCTGTCATTTGTTTTGGTCCTGTCATTTCTTCTGTGCTTTCTGGCAAGATGTCTTAACATTTATTTCCCAGAAAGTGAATCTGGTTTCCCTTTTACGTGCGCAGATGTATTGTTTGGCTCCATATCTAGTGCTTCCATCAAATCATATAGTGTAAAATTCGCAGGAACTTGCTTAAAGGAGAATTCAAAGTATAGCGTCGCTAAATAAACAGATGTAACAAACCAGAGCAGGATTGATCCCGGTTCTGCACTAACGAGTCACGAGTATTATTTTGAAAGGTGAGGCGCCGGAAGTAGCTTTTGTGCCTTGTAACGGCAAAAAGCGGCTACGCTGGAACGTGTGCGCTGTCGTGACGTGAGCAGAAGTGAGGAGGAGGGCACAGGGGGCCAAAAGAGGCAGGCTGGGGAGCGCCGGTCCCTCCGTAGCTCCACCAGTCGGCACCGACGCGGGGATGGACCCCGGTCCGGACCGAGCGCCGCTGTTTACATTCGGCGTCATCGCCGACATTCAGTACGCGGATATCGACGACGGATACAACTACACCCGGACTCGGAGACGCTACTATCGAAGTAGTCTGCAGCTTCTGAGTAATGCTCAGAAGAGTTGGTCGGAGTCGGCTGTCAGGCCTGATTTCATCCTCCAGCTGGGGGATGTCATCGACGGCTTCAACAAGCCGCGCGACGCCTCCGAGCGGGCGCTCGACGCGGTGCTGGCGGAGTTCCGGCGCTGCCCGGCGGAAGTGCACCACGTCTGGGGCAACCACGAGTTTTACAACTTCAGCAGAGGCGAGCTGCTGCGGTCCCGGCTGAACAGCAGGCTTGAAGCCGACAGGAGCGGAGCTCCGGCTCGCTCCGACATCTACGCCTACAACTTCAGTCCCCGTCCCGGGTTCAGGTTCGTTGTGCTGGACGCCTACGACGTCAGCCTGCTGGGCAGAGAGGAGTCAAGCGAGGACTACAGCAATGCTATGAATTTGATTAGGCTGCACAACAAAAACGAGGATCTCAACTGTCCACCAAGTATGCCTGCCCGATATGAAATACGAAATGAAAACGAGCTGTATCTGTGTGGTGCATGTTCCTCAGCTGAACCGGGCTTTTGGTGCCCAGCAGCCGCCTGCTCCGAGGCAGCTGCTGTTGCAGAGATGGGCCACCCTCATCCTTGTTTACACGGGTCACAGACCAGGTTGGAAATGTGGGCCGATCTAGCCGGTGTAAGTCCCAGGAGACAGTCCTGAAGGGACCCTCCTGACCCTCCTGACCGGTCACGGGGGCCTTTCGGGGAACTGAACACCATAAGAAGACATGAAGATGCTCCGTTAGGTCTTTTTGCACAGCTCGGAGGTCCGTACGCGACTGTAAATGTGTATTTTCGCTGCAGTTTTGGACATTTTAATGAGGGATCATTGGACCTGTGTTGGGGCCGGTTAATGCGTGCAGATCGTTGACTCGTCTTCACATTCCCTTTAATCTGGCGCGTGGTCACAGACAAACGTTTAAGTGTCGTACCGGTTCACGTTCCGTCAACCTCGATGACCCCAGACTGACTGTTTTATGCTTTGTGTGCTTTTTTCAGTGTCGGGATGCCTGCGCGAGAGGTTCACCAAGTTCAACGGCGGCTTCAGTAAGGATCAGCTGGCCTGGCTGGACTCCGTCTTAACCTCCACTGATGAGAGCCAGGAAAAAGTGACTCTTGTCAGTAAGTGAAACGTCCCACTCGTACATGTGTGTCTACAGTCCACATCAAAAACTCACAGCTTTCAAACTGCATCTCTGGGATACTTTGACCACCTGAGGCGCTTTGACCACGTGGAGCTCCTTGACGGACGGATGGACGGTGACACTGGCTGCTAGTTCAAGACCGTTCATCGTGTCATTTCTTTTTTCTCGTCCAGGTCACATCCCTGCTCATCCCAATTCCACGGATCCAGTTTGCCTCGCTTGGAACTACAATGAGCTCCTGACCATCATCCGCTCCCACAGCAGCGTGGTGTGTTACATGGCCGGACACGCCCACGACGGTGGATACTGCCAAGACGAAGACACGGGGGTGCACCACCTGACGTTGGATGGCGTAATAGAAACTCCGCCTGACAGCGACGCCTTCGGTACCGTCTCCGTCTACACCGACAGGATGGTGCTGAAGGGAAACGGGAGGGTCATGGATCGAGTATTGAGGTTTTCGTGTTGCCGCCGTGACGGCGACCCTCAGACGGGCTGACGGGTCCGTGTCATCGCCGTGACGGCGACCCTCAGACGGGCTGACGGGGCCGTGTCATCGCCGTGACGGCGACCCTCAGACGGGCTGACGGGTCCGTGTCATCGCCGTGACGGCGACCCTCAGACGGGCTGACGGGTCCGTGTCATCGCCGTGACGGCGACCCTCAGACGGGCTGACGGGGCCGTGTCATCGCCGTGACGGCGACCCTCAGACGGGCTGACGGGGCCGTGTCATCGCCGTGACGGCGACCCTCAGACGGGCTGACGGGGCCGTGTCATCGCCGTGATGACAATTTCTTGGTAATTTTATTACGTAGGTATGGCAAGGTTAATTTATTAAATTGTTTAGATTATTCTAATTTATAAACTTTAAGAAGTTGGATTTATTTGAATGAATGTAAATGTAAAATTCCCTGAACTTTTGTCAGTATGAGTTGAATTCTTCCTCCGAGTCAGGTATGAAATACTCGACTGTTTGGATTCAAACGCCTGCGGCCTTTCTTAAAGACGCGTGGCGCAGACATGCTTAGGCTGCGAGGGCGTCAAGAGGCGTCTGCTCGGACCGCGTTCATCCGTCCTGCACCCGGGACTTACCCGAGGTCACATCGCGGGGCAGATTCGGATTCAGAAGAGACTTGATTTATCCCCGTAGTGCAGTGAGAGGCCAGAGAGCGGCACGCCGGGAAATAAAGTACGAAAGACGACAGTTAGAGCACGAGACGCGGTTCAGGAGAAGGAGGCGGCGTCGTTATTTATTTACCGTTTCACCAGCCGCTGAGCTGACGTCTGTTGCAGACGTGGTGACTTTTTTTGTGCGCTCTGCGGTGTCCAACGTTCGGCCGCAACGAATAATTATAGTTAAAAGCTGATGACAAAATGAGTTGCCAACGGATTTAATGATAATTATTAGTGAGTTACATCTTCACGCGTGTTTCCTGCAGTGGGTTGGAACTCAACGATGCGGTTCAATTCTTTTAATGACATCAGTCAAAGCAGCTGCGTATGAAAGTAAAAACATAAGTGAGAATTTTACTGGCGCCGTATTTTCCGACACGCTCTCGGTCCGCTGGTGGGAATGTCTCACCTGTGAGCGCACGCATGAGTCCGTGAGGTCATCAGGGCAGAAGTCCGTCGGGGAGAAACGGGGAGCCGGGAAAGTCACAAATGCGCAAACCAAAACCCGTCTGTTTTTTATACGACCACGGCCCAAATGTCTCAGCAATGCTCTGCAACACTTAAAACTCCATCGCCGTCGCCACTCGAAGCTGCAGGTGGTCGCTTGGCGTGTATTCACCGTCATGTCCAGAGTCATTAGAAAACTCCTGCTTCTCCTTTAAACACATTTTTAGATTGGCGCCCGCCATTTAGGACCGATGGCAGTAAGAAGCTCGCGTTACAGATGTCAACCGTAGACTGTAAGAACGTGTCGTGAATGTTGCTGTGATCATGTGCGTTGTACTTCCGGGCGCCGTAACGACTCGTACATGCACACAAACCTCTAGGACCTGTTTGCAGGTCTGACTCATTTCAATAATTAACAGGTTTTTGGACTGTAAAAGCAGCCGTTGGCTGCAGCCCTTGTGAATAGCAAGCAGGCTCTTGGAAAAGACGCTTGTTTTTGTTTCGCTTGAGTTGAGGTGAGGTGAGGTGAGGTGAGGTGAGGTGAGGTGAGGAGAGGTGTGGTGGTGAGGTGAGGATCGGTGTGGAGATTCGCAGCGAGACTGGCGGGATGCGAGTCGCCGGTCGTGCCGGGTCGCCGCTCCTCGGCTTCGGCTCATGGTACTGCTGCAATAGTTCTGTAAGGGCAGTACTACAGTTAACTTATTGCACATATACGTTTTTATATTACACTGAAAAAGTTCATAATAAAAATATAAGATGTGCATTTTTTCTAAAGAAGAAAAACTTTGAAAAAATGGTATTGAGCTGCCTTTTTTGCATCTTTATTGCACATATCTAATGCTCTTGTGATGCATTTTGCTCAGGAATGCTGTGAGGAATATTGTGACTCCGCTGGACTGCGTTATAGTAGATTTACTGGTTCTTGGCAGACTTTTTTTTTTTTTTTTTTTAAATCAGTGTATGTCAGTGGCACCAGTAATTAAAAAACCTTTATTCCACCAGTTCATTGTGCACATTTGTGTCCAGAGTTGCAGTCTCTTCCTTTTTATTTCTCACATAAGTGGAACATCCATCCATCCATCATCTATACCCGCTTAATCTGTTTCCGGGTCATGGGGGTCTGTCGGAGCCTATCCACACAGTAGGCGAAAGGCAGGGGTCCACCTGGACAGGTGGCCAGTCCATCGCAAGGCCGCAAGGACATACAAAGACAGACAAATATGCACACTCACATTCACATTAGTGTGATCAGTTAACCTACCCTGCATGTTTTTGGACTGTGGGAGGAAGCCGGAGTACCCGGAGGGAACCCACGCAAGCACGGGGAGAACATGCAAACTCCACACAGAAAGACCCACCGGGCCGGGAATCGAACCAGGAACCTTCTTGCTGCGAGGCAACAGTGCTGACCACTAATCCACCGTGCTGCCTAAGTGGAACATGTGTAAAAAAACAATACATTTTATTTCGCTGGTGAAGGAATAATGTCAAACTTGCCCGAATCAGCCAGCAGAAGCATTTAATATAAAATATGCAAGTGATCTTCTGTGCAGGTGGTGAGTTTTCAACGACGTCTCTGAGCACTTGTGTGTATTTCCATTTTTGGTTCTTGGGTTTTTGAAGGAGAAGTGATGCGTTTCTACATTTCACTCCTGGTTCCTCCTAATGAAAGGTTTTAGACCGCGGTACGTGTGACGGGGCTGCTGTGCTGCAGGAAGAGCTGATGGATTTCACCAATATATTTAATATATTATCAGTTATCTATCTCTTCTTCAAATGTTTGTGTTTAGTAAAACATCTAGTTGGTGTAAACCTTAATGTGTCAGGACCAGTAGTCACAGCTGCAGCTGCAGGACCAGACTAGAGCATCTGGTCTTCAACACAGCTTCATCCTGGATCTGCTGCTGTAGACCTGCTGCAGGGGGACACCAACATGACCCACTGACCGGTGGAGGTGCAAACTAGCTATGGAGATGTTTTGAACCAGGCTATAAATATGTTTATTTCTACTGCAAAGTTGGACAGTGTAACACGAGGTCTGATTCGCATTTGGAGCAATTTCTAAAGCGGTGATAAGCTGGATTTCCAACTGTCCGTGAAGCCAGCACAGGCACAGACGTGGCCGCGGCGCCGTGCTGCGTTCAGGTGACGCGGAGTCCGTCAGAAGAACTGGTGTCTCTGCATTGCAGCCCGAGCGCTGCTACCGCAACACAACAATGGCGACTCCCGGTCCCAACTCCGCAGGCTCCGGGAACATCGTAGGAGCTACGTCGCACCAGCTTCACCAACAGACACAGAACAGCAGCGGCATGCAAGGTAGGCGGCCGCGGACCCCGGTCCACACGGTCTCATTTCAGCTACACGCCGAGGACTTTCAGAAAAAGACAGCTTTTGCTTCCCAAAAGTAAAATATCGAGAAGCGTCATCGACGAATTCGGCCTTTTCCGGTGGTGCCTTTCAAAATAAAACCAGTGTTCGATACGTTTTAGTCTTTTTCAGGCAAATCAGATAGATAGATAGATAGATAAATAGATAGATATTTTATGAATTGCCAAATGAGAAATTTACAGCAACAAATAAGGCAATCAAGTAAGTGTATCGGCAAAGAATGCAAAAAGTTAATAAAATCAAACAAGTTGAAGAATTCACATATGAATTCACATATTTTAAATGACAAGATAAAGGATAGGTGACATTTTGTTCCACAGTCCGACATTTAAAATACTATAACACATAATGTGTAAATAGATAAATAGTTGTGAAAATATACTGTATGTGTGCATATTGTATCATAATTAAACAAAAAAATACATTATAATTAAAGTCAAGATTTACTGTAGTTATGTCAAAAACTGATAAGTGAATAACATTTAATTACATAAATAAACAAAATTTAAAAAAATTGTATTTTGTACAATTTAATGTACCAGTAATGTAGATATTTCAATCTAGATTTAGTTAATAATTGTGATAATAATCGCAGTGTAGCCGGTAGGCGTGTAAATCACAACTTTCCTTATGAAACAACAAAGCATTGATTAAATTGATATTGATTCTTTTTTTTAAGTCTGGTTTGATTTAGAAGATAGTCATCGATATAAGATAGTGTGATATGATGAATGAAGACAACCGCTTCCATTCATGTCATACTCAACTAACTAAAATATCATTTCACGTTTTATTTTCACAGCTCGTAGAGGCAAATAAATGAAAATCTATTATACAGAAATGTTCTTGATTTTATTTAATAATGAGAATTACATGTAATTTCTGATCAGTGTTCTTATGTTGTATCAGTGGTATCGGATCGTCATCAAATACACGTATCGATGTAGATTAAAGGATTATTACAGTCCTATTAGCTGGCGGCACACTTGTGCTTTTAATTTGAAGGGTTGTTCCCGTTGGCCTCGCGTTTCTCTGCTGAACTTGTAGTTTCTTCACACGGCTACTGTGTTAGCAGCGCTGCACCGACTCAGCTGAGTTGTAGACCAGAGGCCTCCAGCAGCTCCGGAAAATGTGGTTACTCTTAGTGTTTGCATCTTTATGGCAGACTGTAAAGTCACGTAGAGATGCGCTGAAGCCCCGCCGGCGCTCAAACCCGGGTTTATTAGCGCAGGCTCGCTTCAAGAGGCACACGGGCCTGCTCTTGTCATTTTCTCCCCCTCAGCCCGGCGTCAGTGGCAAATAAAAACGTCTCATCTTCACCCCGTCAAAGCTGGATATTTTATTACGTTTATGGTGTCAAAACGAATGTTTAAATGGATGCGTCATAACTGTATTTCACGTTTTTCCTGTTGCAGCGCCGCGCTGAAGTTGGTTTCTGACTCGGTGTTAAATGAAAAAGCGCCAGTCCACATTTAGTCCATCTTTGGCTGGTTTCGTTTAAAAACGTCATTATTTCTAACTGTAACGTTTGTACTGCAGCAGGCCTCGGATAGTAGACACTATTAAACTCAGTTTGTGGTCAAAACTTGTAGACATAAAATCTAGGCTTCATAATCTCTCGGTAGGAACTTTATAGAATAAAATTGATTTGTGAAACCTTAAAAAAACCCAAATAACTTCAAACTAAATTGATCAAATACGGAACAAGAGTTAGTTGGGACCAGATTTGCCAATAGGGATTGGGATTGGCAGTCTCGGGAATCGGCCTTTGGTGGTTACGGCTGCAACTCAATTGCACTAAATTGTGACTTTGGGAACTTTGTCATTTGTGTTTGGCCGGTACGACTCGGGGCGGTGGACTTCGGAGGATGGAAGACCGCTCGGTCGTTCCGGCAGTTGCAACAGCAGACTACTTCTGTTCTTGGTCAGCTGGAGTCCGTTTCCGTAGCTACCAACAGTCGTTCCCAAGTCCCGCGGAAAACACGTTTTTTTTTTTGGTTTGTTGTGGACCTGTGTGGTCTAAGGAGGTCCAATGTCCTTAAAAGGAAAAACAAACAAACCCGTTATTGCATTTTCGCCAGTACAATAAATGTTACATCAATGAGAGCATTAAATGGACCTTTTGACCTGGACTTGGTCTGATGGCGCCTAGATACTCAAGTAGGAGTGAAAAGGCCTCTTTTATTTTCATTTTCACAAATGTAATATTCCTTTTACAAATCCCACACGAATCCGGTTAGACCCGGCCAGTCAAAGTGGTATTACTTGTGAAGTGGACCCAGTTAAAGGTGGCGTCGATGTCGTTTCCTCGTTGAACATCGGGTTCAAGCTTGGGTCGGTGCTCGGCAGCGTTTCCACCTGCGACTTCCCGTTCGCTGTTTTCACCGGAGCGGATTTGATGATTCTAACGGAGCCCGTTCACGTATACTGGGCGCACGTGTGATATTCTCTAACTTCACTGGGGGAAGCGCGGCGCGCCGGCGCAGGCAGGATGTTGTTGCTGGAGCCCGAATCACGGGCAACGTTTACACTCCCGGGAAAACATTTAACACAATAATGTCATGTTTCCTGGAGTCAGCAGGTCTGAGTTGCATTTCTGTGTGACGGATGTCGAGCATCAAATGTTTTATTTAAACTTTGCAGAAACCAACAGCTGCTGGAGATGTCAAAATGAAACAGGTATTCATTCTTTTAAAATGCTCTTTTAGGACTATTTAATATTGTTTCTGGCCATATTATTTCATGACGTTTGCCTCACACCCCTCCTCTTGTCTTCATCATTTTTTGTGCTTTTTGCTTTTTGAAGAGCAACGTTTTTCTTTTTTCTTTCCTTTGTTATTTATCTGCATGTTCCCAGTTCCCAGTTCCCAGTCCCGTTTTAGAAGGACCTGATCTAGACACAGTAGACAGACCCCGTTTGATAAGACAGAGCTGGAAGGTGGCTGTTGAGAGGCGGCAGCTCAGGTGTTTTACTGACGTTTCACAGCAACTGTACACACAATCTGGGAGTCATGTCACACTGACTTACACCACTTGTCTTCTGTATATTTCACCTAAAAGTATTTAACGGTTTGTGCATTGGCTTTACAGTGAGCAAAAAGACGGCATCCGTTCCTACGTCCGTATCATACATTGTGGGAACTTTAGCCCTCGGAGATGCACTGATTGCAACTGCATATGTTGATTTTGATTTTATTAAAGGTCTGAACTTCCAAGTTCAGTTTTCAGCAACATTATCAACTGGTAAGAAACAGCAGAGGCTGCAAAAGGCCCCGTGCAGCGTTGTTGCACTGAATGTATTGGCAGTTATTCCTTTCCGGGTTTTTTTTACCTGCTAGGAAGCACAAATTTCTGTCCTTAGATATTCTGATCAGAGAAAAACTCCCTGATTTTTGCCGTCTGGATTTGCAGGATATCAAAAATTGCAATCTGTGCATCTCCATAGCATACAGTCAGTTTGAATTCACATAGTACTGAAGTCATATTTGAAAAAACAGAAATAAATTTTAAATATACATGTATCAGTCATACATAGTCATGAAAAAGTGTCTACCCCTTTTAATCCTATTTTATGTGTCAAAACATAATAAAACCCATTGTAGAGGTTCTTTTTATATAAAACAGAAACAACCTTAGACAAACAACATAAAGCTTTTTTTTTATTGTGCCCCATATTTAATAAAAATAGAGCCAGAAAGAGGGAACAGGAGTGGACAACACTAAGTACCCCCCCAGTGCTTCAGTAGGATTTAAGAGGGTACATTGGCACCTGGAGCTGCTCCTCATCGGCCTCATCAGCAGGTGTGCAGACCTCTATAAAAACATTTGGCTGGTCTGGAACAGTTAGGGGTGTGTTAATGTAATGCAAAGAAGGAAAGAAAGAGGCAGTTTTATCAGAGAAGCAATTGTTGGTCCACATCTGTCTGGGAAGGGTTTTAAAACTACTCCCAAACACCGTAAAGGACTAGAGAAATACAACACAAACAACCAAAAAATCAAAAACAGCTAAACCCCAATGAACTTAGGCAGCGCTGTTACCTGGGGTATTGGGCGGAGTCTGCCTGGGCAAGATGGTGAGCTTCCGCACAAGAGACTTTAGGCTCTTCAGATGGTCTTCGGGAGTCTGTGGGTGATGTCACAGGGGACTTGTCCAGTTCTGTCTCTGCAGAGACTGATAAACCCACACAGGAAATATGTCCGGTTATTGCTGCTGAAGGTAGATCTACAAACGGCAGTGTCATGGTGGTACTTAGTATTGCCCACAGGATTTATTTCAATTTTTTTCTTCATTTTTGTGGCACGATTTAAAAAGTTGCCTAATAATAAACATATTATAACCACACAAATTCTAATGCGATTAAAAGGGGGGATTTCCACATGACTGCAGCTCTTTTTCCTTCTGTATTTGGGCTAGAATTGATGAAGCCTTTTCAAGTGGATCAATACTAAATTCCACTGGAAATACAGCGCGGTAAAACTCAGACAGATGCATGGCAGCGCACTGAGCCTGACACGTCGAAATATGGCCTAAAGCGAAGACGTAATAACCCCGCCCTCTCCGGGCCAGGACTGTCAGCGCCGGCTTTTCCTGCGTTCCCAGTCGTCACCAGCGACCCACTCACACTCGTACCCAAAGAACATGTAGTAAAATGTTTTTTCTTTACTTCAGGGTTTCAGATAAGCCTGTCTGGAGTGCCCCAAAGTAAGCACACAAAAGCACACCGACCTCTCCTCTTTTTTGAGACCGTTTCAGTAGCCTGCAGTGGTTTCCTTCCCTCGCTGAGGCCGCTCATCCCGCTGCCTGGCGATAACCGATCTGATCACCTGTCATCCGGTTCCAGATTCTTGATAAATCTCAGGAATAGCTGGATGAAGCGGATGAAAGGGGCCGCTGTAGTCTAGTGAAAGCGCCTGTGTGGTGCTCTGGTAGTGGGGGAGTCTGTCCACTGTTTTCTGCTGTGAACTGTCACAGGGTTCAGTAATGGTCATGAAAGGTCGCTCTGCACCGGTGGCTCACTGGTTGAGGGATCCGTTTGCTCTCACGCTGGTTGGACACGCATGGCAAAGACGACTCGGCACTTAATGTCAGCACCCCGGTCTAAACTACAGCTCGATTCTGGACAAACATGCTGCGGCGGGGTTTTTCAAACCCACCTAAATCCATTTGAATCTAATTGGATTGTTTTTTTTATCTGACTGAAGTGCTGTCTGAGTGTCGGGTCACTTTGATATCTTAAGGAAACTCTTAAGGTTTGAACTGCACATGTCGATGGTTATCCAAAGCGTTGTTTTGAGCAGAGATTCCCAATCTCGCCATCCTCCCTGTCGTGCATCATTCTCTTCCAATGTCGTGGACACGTTGCATGTGATTTCTGTCGAGGCACACGGCTGAAAGAGCGGTCACAGGATTGGGAACCTCTGCACCCGTCGAGACTCTGCTTGTCTTCAAAATGCATTTTTTTTTGCTTCCTCCGATCTGGAGATGTGCTTGAGATAAGGTCTTATTGTCATTTAACCACAGTTATGGAAGGAGCTTCTTTTAAAAGCCCTGTTCCACCACAACGGTTCCTCCTCTCTTAAACACATGTTTAATTCACAGTAGAACACAGGAATTGTGTCAAATGTTTAAACTGGGAAAATCTACCACCATTAAGAGGAAAAAAAGGCTCGTTTTGAATTTGATAGCAGCAACACGTCACAAAAAGTTGTGCAGCATCTCGTCTTGTGCGTCTGGAACTGAGGAGACCAGTTGATGGAGTTGATGCACTACGGGGTTTAGCATTGTCTTGCTGAAAGATGCAAGGCCTTCTGGGAAAAAGCCCTGTGGATTTGAGCAGATATTCGTGCCCTCAGCATCGACGACTGGGTTCCTCGGCATTTCTGGAGGTGTTTCCGAGCCCATGCGGGGATTTCTTTTTCACTCTTTTGTTGCCCAGGTGCCAACTTTTTACGGACGTGTTGCTGCCATGAAATTCAAAATGTAGCTTTAATTTTTAATAAAAAGGGGACCATGTCTCACTTTGGAGCTTTCGTGTGTTTCAGTGTTCTCCTGTGAGTACAGTACGAGCTTGTTTTTCAGTGAAATCGGGCTTGTCCAACGCTGCACTCAAATATGCGGGAACTAGTTTAACGAGGAAGCTTTTCTGGCTACTTTCGTTGTTTTGCCGAGTGCACTCGTGAAGGCTTATCTCAAGTGTGTGCAGGCATTTCTGAGGCAAGGCAAGCGGCACACCGCAGCACCGCCAGCTGAACGCCCAGCGCAGCATCCGTGTTGTTGCAGATGTTCCTCTTTGTCCCGCCAGGCAAACGCAAAGCTCTGAAGCTAAACTTCGCCAACCATCCAGCGAAGCCCGCGTCCAGGCTGCCGCTCAACCCCACGGCTCCTTCTTTCCAGAACCCTCACATGTGAGTAACGGCGGTCGGGGTATGATGTCACCTGTCGCACACGCAACACGGCCAGTCTTAACTGTAGCTTGTATATTGCTGGAGAAACCCACCGTGATGTCACCCAGAGGTCTTCTGGAAGCTCTGCTACTTGTGTCCGTCCGGCGGCCCTCTCCATCATGGACCATCCATCCCATTGCTACTGTGAGAGCTCCTGTTTCGGTTGTTTAGTACCGGCTGACTGCTCTTCATCCTCTGACCCATCCAGACCAGCCCACAGCCAGTCCGACGGTCTCTTAGTAAAACTAACTGCACAACAAAAGATATCCTCTTATAAATATGAACTACCATGTTCCGGTAGTGCTGAACTGACCGTTCATCTGCTGACCACTAGGGGACCACTGGCTTCAAAAGGCGTTCAACCTCCATTGAGTCTCCATGTTAAAACTGCCTTGACTGGCTCTGGGTCGGCCTGGAAGGTTCCGGGGTCTGTCGCCCAGCTGGACCAGGGGTCTGGACCAGCTCTGGGCGGTCCACCTGGCCTGACTAGCCTTGGGTGTCTGCCAGAGCTCTGGCAGCATTTATTTTGGTTCTGGTGGTCCTCATCTCAGGTCTGGAGTGAGGATGGACGGACAGATTTACGCTGATTGACTGGAAGTCAACGTTAGTTAGCGTCATGAGTTAGCATAAGCTAAGCTACCTGAGTGTTGTGTAGCTCATGCGTGTCCATTTCTGGATTACCGGGGTCACACGGGGTCAGATGGTACCCCCTTAGGTCAGAAAAATGGCCTTCAGAGCCACGCTTCGGAAACCCGGGGTGATGTCACAGAGGGCTTGTCCAGTTCTTTTTATACAGTCATTAAATGTGACCTCAGCCGGTCCACGTCTGTCCAGAGAACGTCTGCGGACGCACAGCATCGAGTCATCTGGGAAGCTGAAGATCTCCCCGGAGCAGCACTGCGACTTCACTGCAGAGGACCTGAGGGACCTCGGGGAGATCGGCCGTGGGGCGTACGGCTCCGTCAACAAGATGGTCCACAAACCCACAGGCCAGATCATGGCTGTGAAGGTAACCTGCTGCAGCCAGTTGATGTTTGAGTTTAGGCTTTACAGGGGCTAGATTTTAAACGTTTGGTCGTAGTCGACACTGTTCGAAGGAAAAACGGAACACCGAACTGTGAAGCACTGTGAACACTATCATGTTGTGAGACGGCAGACTGTTAAACTTCACCGCATAGTAAGTATCGTGAGAAAAAAATGGTTGCGTGGAAGCAACATCTAACTAGATCAGCCAACACGTTAAAGCTTGGTCATGTTCGGGTTTTCCAAATGGACGGTGACCTCCAACTCGGGTGGCTTGAGGACAACAAAGTGAAACATGCTGGAGTGGCCATGAGACATCCCCGATTTGAACCCTGTAGAAAATCCGTGGTTGGCCCGGGAAAGGCCCATACAAGGCAGCAGAATGGACCTGTACGCCAGCAAGGTGTTGTGAGCAGCTTGTGGACGGCAGTTTAAAGGCAATTCCTGTATGAACGGCTAACTTTCTACCTCCTGTCAGATGTAGAGGAACTCGTCGGCTCTAGAACGCCTCCTGACAGGGTTTATTTCATAAAGAACCAGTTCAACTTATAAGAGTTGCTTCTGCACTGATTCTGTGAGTCTGTGGAGAAATGTTGTTTGTTTTTATTGGACGTTTGTAGAATAATTAGAAACTTAGATTGGACCTAAAGGAGATCAAAATGCTTGAATTCCAAAAAAAGCTCCAAAGAATACAGCGTTTTTCCTCCAGGACATTCCAACTACCTTTTTCATCTGTATTGTCTCATGCTCAGTGGAGGCTTCTGTCAAAAAAGGGTAAAAACTGTAGTTGAAATCTCATAAGAGCCTCAGGTATGTGGTTAGGTAATTTCACAAAGTAGAAAATTAAAAGCAGCTGGATTTGTTTCTCTTTTGAGGATATTATTTGACATATTTAATAATCGAGAATGACTTAAAAAAACGTCTGAAGCAAAGTGAGAAATGCAGTAAACTCCTCCAGGACTGTCGATATCTCAGAAATTCAACATGTTCCAGCTAATTTGAATGAGCTCATGGTCGCCGTCTCACAGAGGTTTTTACTGTAATCTCGTATGTTTGAACTGATGATGTTCTACATGGGATGTTTTTTTTTCTTTTAATTACAGAATCTGTCTCCTTGTACAATCAAAGGTGGGGAGCTGGCTTCTCCCTTCCCTCCTGCCGTGGTCTGAGAAACCACGCTGGATCAGGAACTGGGACGCCTCTGACTAGTAGGGCTTCTCCACCGCACCGGTTCCAGTGCCAGTTCGGTCCCAGTGCCAGACTCGGCACCGGTCCGGCTGTGACCATATCACCGATTCGGTGCCAATGAAACTGGTGGTACGCTGGTGCCTAACCGTTGTGGGGCCAGATGCCAGAACCGCTCGTCACGGGCGGGCTGTGACGATTGTAACCAAACTACGACAAAATTCAACAGCGTTGCCAAATAAGTTCTTGATAGAACCGTTAAAGTCTTACACTAACTTGAGGTTCTCCACCGGGTCCCGGTCCGACCCGACATTATTTCCTTCTGACAGTTCCTGGTGCGTGGTATTCCAGGGCACACTGCAGGAAGCGGAACAGAGGATCCAGCTCTCCTTATCATGTTGACATCATCCAGAAATCGCTTACCTTACCTTTAATCCTGCGTTTCTAATATCTGACAAAGTGAAGAGGTCGCAGGTATAAATGCAGCCAAGACGAATAATAATGAGAGCGTCAATTTGCAGGAGAAAATGAAGATTTATTTAGACGGACGATTTTTAAAAAAATAGTTTTTCTCTGTCGTGTGCTTGTCAGAGGATTCGCTCCACTGTGGATGAGAAAGAGCAGAAGCAGCTTCTGATGGATCTTGACGTGGTGATGAGGAGCAGTGACTGTCCCTACATTGTCCAGTTCTACGGCGCCCTCTTCAGGGAGGTCTGGCATTCCCACCTTGACTTCCCGTTTTCTTACGTTCTGTGTCCGAAGCCTCTTCGTTTGAACTTTTCTATTATTCGCTCAGCAGATACTACAGCGAGGTGAATGTTTGGTGGAAACTAACTTTTCCCTCTTCGTTTCAGGGCGACTGTTGGATTTGTATGGAGCTTATGTCTACCTCATTAGACAAATTCTACAAATATGTTTATTGTGCATTATATGAAGTCATTCCAGAAGAAATATTAGGCAAAATAACATTAGCAGTGAGTAATTCATTCATGTTTTCTCCTTAAATCTTGGTGGCAACAGCCAAAGAAAGCTGACCAGAGGGTTTTATCTTTTCTCACACAGACCGTTAAAGCACTGAACCACTTAAAAGAAAACTTGAAAATAATTCACAGAGGTAAGTTGCTTTTTTGTTTCATCACATCCTTGATTCTCGGATTATGTTTCTCTGAGGGGATTCGTCCTTTTCTGTCTCTGCAGACATCAAACCTTCCAACATTCTCATGGACCGAAGGGGAAACATCAAACTCTGTGATTTCGGCATCAGCGGTCAGCTGGTGGATTCCATAGCCAAGACCAGAGACGCCGGCTGCAGGCCGTACATGGCGGTAAGCAATCAGACCTAACAACGCACGAATATGCAACAGAAACTCAGCGCTTCAGTGAAATCTTTGAATTCAGATAAAATCATTTTATTTTCCCCCAAATGTGAAAAAGGAGACGATCTCTTTTCATTAAATGACGTTACACATTTAAAGCCACTCTATATTATGTAGTAATGCCGCTTGCAACCACATGGGGGCATATTGATCTGCTGTGCTGACTAAAGGGCCCCTGACAACACTGTCAAATTAAACATCTCACACTGAGTCGACAGTCAAGCAGAAGGTCTGAAGTGCAGCAGTTTTAGACTAAGTCAGCCACAGAAAAGGCTTCTCCAAAGATTGTTTTTGTACAGCTCCAAACTGTAATCTGGCGTTTTCTGAGGGGATTTTGGAGCAGTTGCTTTTTCCTCCGGTCCGTTCGGGCCGCGTTGTCTCTGGGGGGAAATTTGATTCACACTGGTGCTAATGACAACTTTAAAAACGCAAAACAGGACAAGCAGCCTAAAATACAACATGGCAGAGAGTTATAAATATCTGTTAAAGAATAGTTAACAAACAGCCAGCTAATAAAGTGCTATTAAAACTGCTTTCAAGAGTCAACTGTGTTTATTTGGCGCACTTTGAATAAGTAAATAAATCTATTGCACTTTGCTCACATTAGCCAGATGAAGTGACCGTTAAAAATCCGCATGAGACCGTCAGAGTTCGTCTACATTAAAAAGTGTTTAAGAGCCGTATCTGCAGACTCTTCGTGCACGCCGCAGAAATGGTTTGAGTATTTCTGATTGTTTTCAGCCTGAGAGGATAGACCCGAGCGCTTCCAGGCAGGGCTACGACGTCCGCTCTGATGTGTGGAGTTTGGGAATCACTCTGGTAAGACGGATAAAGCTTGTGTTTGTTATCTCTGGGTAAGTTGGAGAGCCGATCCGTGAGCCCACAGAGACCCCGATTGTGTTTCCTTTCAGTACGAGTTGGCCACGGGGAGGTTTCCTTACCCCAAGTGGAATAGTGTTTTCGATCAGCTGACGCAGGTGGTGAAAGGAGACCCTCCCCAGCTCAGCAACTCGGACGAGAGGCAGTTCTCCCCCAAGTTCATCAACTTTGTTAACCTTTGGTAGGTGCCATTGCGTAAACTGTTCCCTCACCTGAAGGTTTTCAGGTGCAGGGTTCTGGCCTCAGAGACCTTTTTGCATTTGCCACACCGCCATGTGACTCTAAAGTCAAACAAATCTGATTCAAATTCTCTGCTTCAAAGTACTTTTTTCTTCTTCTTTTTTTTTACTATTTAGCCTTACAAAGGATGAATCAAAAAGGCCGAAGTACAAGGAGCTTCTGGTAAGTTGCACAGATTAACTCAAAAGTCAAGTTCTGTGTTGACTCTTCATCCACACGTTAAAGTACGTAGACCGTTTATTGTGTTTTCAGAATAACGGCATTAAAAAAATAAAACATAAATGACTTACAAGCCACTTAAACCAGGCAGAAGTGGAAATATTTAGATAGAATATTAAGAAGAAAATATTTAAAGGTGCAAAAGTTGAACCTCTTTTAATATGCTGAGTTAGTTTAAAAAGATAAGAATTAAATGAGATGCAAGAAAGAGGTTCTGAACTGCAGCAGTAAATAAAAAAGGTTTTCAACCTCAGTTTAAAGCAGCTGAGCGTTTCAGCAGCCCTGGTGCATTCTGGGAGTTTGTTTCACAGGTGAGGAGCGTAAAAGCTGAACCCCGCCTCACCGTGTTTGGTTCCAACTGTGGGTTGAGAAAGTGGGCGTGGCCCTGAGGGCTCTGGTTGGTTAATAACGGACCAGGAGACCATTCAGAGGTTTATAAACCAACAGCAGGATTTTAACATCTGCTCTGTGACACGTCAGTGTGAAGATCTAAGAACAGGAGTTACGTGGTCCAGTCTCCTGGTCTCAGTGAGGACTCGGCAGCAGCGTTCTGGACTGACTGCAGCTGTCTGATGGATGTTTTAGGGACCCGTGAGACCAGCGTTACAGTAGTCCAGTCTACTGAAGGTTAAAGCCTGGACAGGTTTTTCTGAGTCCTGCTGAGACATCAGTGCTTTGCCTAAATCGGTCGCCGACTAACTTACAAACACGCGCAACCTCACGGAGACCCGGCTCACCCTGAAACTCTGTCTGTCTCCTCCAGAAAGATTCTTTTATTCTGATGTACGAGGAGCGCTTCGTGGACGTCGCCAGTTACGTGTGCCACATCCTGGATCAGATCCCGGCCTCTCCCATCTCTCCCATGTATGTTGACTGATGCCAAGGGAGGGGTTTCCCGGTTGGGGGGGGGGGTAACCCAATCTGTGGTGGGTTGGACTCCAAGCTTTGTATGTCATCGGTCACCTGTTTGTTCACAACTTCCAAAGAACAAAGGAAATAAGTCAAAATTGCCCGGTGCAATGAGATTAATATAAAAAAGCAAACCTTTCTCTGTTTCATCACCTCACAATATTCTCATCTATGTTTGACCAGGAAAACTTGAAGATGTGTCTTAGGAGAATGCATCTTTCTGTACGACAAAAGGAATATATATATATATATATGTGTATATATATATATATATATATATACACACTTTAAATCATACATGGAAACAGAGTCTACCAAATGAAAAGTGACGCTCATGTCGCATGAACAAAATAGCCACGTGACGATGGTTCGTGTGGATCGTATGTATGCTTATGTGCGTTCACCTCTAAATTGTTGACATGTACAGATTTATGCTGAGAGACTTCCCGTCTAAAAAGACACTTTTCACACCTGGTCAGTGAGTATGCAAACGTCTTCTTCTCCTGGAAGCTTGTGGGCGGGTGACTTTGCTTCATTTCCTTCTGATTTAAGACAATCAACATTTCTCGCACCTGGTCCTGACCTCAGCACGCCACGGACGTGGTTTTGTTTGCGTCACAGAGCTAAGCATGTCTTTTGTTTGTTTTTTTTTCTCCCTCAAACGATAAATCCATCTGTTTGGTTATTAAACTGCAAAGCGGCAGATTTGGTAGGAAACTAATTCATTAACCACATAAACTCGGTCTGAAAAAGGATCGTACGTTAGTCCACCACACCGCTACCTGAATCTGTGGGTCACAAGAGCAGAGACGCGTTCAAAGCGGTGACGTCAGATTGTACAGAATTAACAATTATACACGAGCAACAACAAAGCAAAAGTGCAACAAGTGATGGGTAGAAAGAAAACTCTATTTTAAATAGTCGGTTCTCGTACGTACCTGACTTTTAGGTCATGACACGTTTCTATCAAGTCAACTGATTAAGTTCCAGTGAGGTTATTTGTAACTAAAGAAGCAGGTAGTTTAAAAAGTGCTGAAATGAAAAACAAAGAAAAAACAAAGACAAAGCTAGAATCCAGCTAAAATCAAAGACTCTTCAGCACTGGGCTGTTTTGACAGTTGAACATAATTTGCTGTTATTTTTGCACCACAGATTCTGAATATGTACAAAAGAAATGATAATAAAGTATACTATAATAAACCTCTGTTTTAGTTTTAGCTAATGGTACTTTTGCTGCAACTGGTGTAAAAATAAAACCATGAAAAGACGGATGCTTAACTTTGTGACTAAATCAAAAGGAAAACACCGGCGAGGGACAAACTGGCGCCGATCCTCTGCTTTATGACCATGATGTCACTTTTTACTTTTCGATATTATGTCCACGGATGTAAATGTTTATATTCATCCTAATCCGCTGTTCTTGGGGGTTCTGCTCAAACGTTGAGGCTCATTCTTCAACAGACGATCAAATCAGGTGGGACTGAGTGGCGACTCAGCCCTGGATGAGCCTCGGTGGTCTTCCAGAGCCCGCCCTCAGGACTGCGCAGTTCGACCCCCGCCACACTGGTCACAGGTCCACCGCCAACGCTATGCACAGGCTGCAGCAGCAACCAAACAACTGTGGATGCTGCTAAATCACAAACTTTCCACTTCTAAACCACAAGTGTCACCAGAGGAGAGCAGTCCGCACTAGTTACTGCTCCTTGAGCCCCGGAGTTCCTCTGTGAGTCGACCGTTTGTTGTCGCGACGCCAAACAGAGTGCATCTCCGCAGTCCAGAACACGGCGTCACCGCTTCTCGCCATCTGCGCTGATTTTTCTACCAGACTTTGACTTGCGTGGGGTGTGTGAAGTACTATTGAGCTCCACCTGTTGTCGTCTACCTGTCCGGTTAATCCGACTGCTGCTCGGAGGGATGACGTCACGCGTCACCATAGAAACGGTGCTACACGGCGACACTGTAGGAACCCATCACACAATGAAAGACATAAATGGATGAAGCTGTTTTATTTTATTTATTTATCTATTTATTTTCTGACATTTCCTTAAAAAAACAGCCTTTTATCTTCTGAAGCCCGAAGCCCAGTGATGACACTACTGGTGGACCCGTACATCTACAGAACAAGAGAACGTCCTAAAACCAGATGGGTCAGGGCTACGAATGCACAGACAGCATATGTGGGATTCACCCCAAACAATATACTTTTTTAAAAATCTTTTCATAGTGTTTTTGAAAGGTAGGGAAAATAAAGATCACCACCTTTATACTCGGCATCAAAGGGACTGATGATTAATGTTCAGTAAGTTCCACTTGATATAACCTGCATGACATTAAGCCTAAAGGTGCACGCAGTTCTAACTGTGGTAATCGTGATAAAATACAATATATCACATTCAACTACTTGTTTTTGTTTCTCTTTTAACTTGTGGAAATAATTTCTACAGGTTAAATGGGACAGATGAGGACAATAAGCGTCTCTTCTATGGCATGAAAACTTCTGGACTGAGGGGGGGGTGGGGGTGGGGCGTCTCTGGACGCTGCTGTGATTCGACGTATTATTGTGGCCCAGTGCAGTTCCTACAAAAGAAGCAAAATGTAAAAAAAAAAAAAGCTTTCAGAGACTCTGAGAAAGACTCAGACGTGGTGGAGTTGTGGTAAAAGTCAACACTATGAAGACATCGTAACGTTTGCGCGTGCAGCCTTAGATGCATTACGGTATCACGCGCTCTCTTAGCCAGAGCTGATCTCTTCCAGATTCAAGACCAGGATCACACTGTCCTTCATCAGTTCATGCATCGGGTCATACCCTACGACGCAAGGGGGGCATCGTCGTAGTCTGTGTCTTACCAGGTCCAAGTCATGCAGTGTGTCTTGGATTGGTCTCACGGGACTCCAGAAGTCCCGCGGTGTGAACCTACCTTAGGCTGCAGTGAGCTTTTAGAAGTCCAGATTCCCTCATAGTTTGTTTATGACATGGGTCCTACAGGTGTCAGGGTTGTTGGGAAATTGCCACCATCACGAGATGGCGTAGAAGAAAGCAGCGGAGATGTTGACCTGTCCAGGTCCGGGCAGGTGGAGATGCATTGCAGAGCAGACGGGACTCTCCGTGGAGACGTCTGTCAGCTCCGTTCTTTACCTTTCTGTCTGTAATGCAACATGAGTACGCACCTGAGAACGCCTGCAGACCGACAACCTCTCCAGGTCTGTTGTTGAGATTTGGGATGCGTTTCCGGGAAGTTAACTTACCACTGGTGAATATGAATGTCCAGGGTAAATGTTGTAAAGGATCGAAACCTACGAGAATGTTCATATTAGAATATAAGATGATATTAAGGGCAATAATTATAATATTGTATCTTTATCAAGGGTTACAAATAAAGTTCCCATGGAAAAGCTTAAAAACCTTTATTGTGTGCTTCTTGTGAATTGCTCATACATAAAAAGTTACTGCGGAAGTCGTTTTGCTGTGATATTTTTATTGCTCATGTTTTTGTAGGATACAGGGATGCAGGTAAAATACTGGCTTTTATGATAGTAAAGCAAGTTGGTGGCCAAGCCACATGGAAGCTTCTGTCAAATTATTTTTTTTTTCCTTTTCACTTTTTCACCTTACGGACAATTATTTCAAAACGAACCCAAATGGCTAAAAATGGCCATAATATATTCTTACAACACAAGATGGGAAGTCAAATATCAGCTTTGACATCTTGTCATTCATGTGTGAGTCCATATAACCAAATAAACAAGTGAAACACTTTATAAGCAAATCTGAAAGAAAAAAAAACAAATAACAGTTGGTCAAAGCAAAAGGAAGAATTACACCCATGTTTACAGAGGACGTAGACGGCAGATGCACTTGTTTTTGGAATTAACTCAAGTTCTTTTTTCAAAGTTAGATGATATAATTAACACAACTTTCATATCTGTTTAGCACAGAAATAAAGTTCTTGTGACGTAAGAAAAGCAAACGTGAGATGGGAGTGACTGTATGGCCAAGTTGAGGATTTGATTGGCTGAATGATGAATTTACAAAAGTCGAGAAGACGATGTTCCAATCACGGCTCGTGTTTGGTTTTAAAATGGAAAGAAAAAATAGCTGCACTAATGCAATTACTAGCAGAGCTGGACAGGCACATAAAAGTATCACCCTTAATAATCAAGGTAATTGTTTAAAGAGGCGGTGAAAGCCTCACAAATGACTGGAAACAAACAGAAATATTAAAGAAGACCAAAGTGTAACTGAAAAATAAAGTGAATCACATGATAACACTAATACATATCATCCAGACTTCGAGCATACAACACATCCTCCACGTCTTTATGGTGTATACCAAAGTGTTCAGAGGTCAGCCAAGAGAAATTAGGTGGATTTTCTTTAGCTGGGGTCTGGGGTAAAACCAGGTCCTCGGACCGTTCTTCCGTTGTGTCCCATTACAGTGATGGGCCCGGTAGGATCCACTGAACGGCGGGAGTGGCTATCGTACAACAACCAACTGACAGTATATAAAAGAAAAAAAAGATGCCAAAGAAGAAGAAAAGCAAAAGAAAAGCCTGGAACAACAAAAGACCAACATTAGTGGAGTTGAGATGGTGGCAGTGAACGAGAAGAGAAGAGTCGAATCCGAAGAAGAAAATGGCTGAGCAATGTTATTTTCTGCCAACGACATGCTTCATCAGCACTGAGTCAACACCACCCACAGCCTAGCAGTTTTTCAGGACTGGTTCCTGGTACTAAAGATAAACCAAAAGGTTGAGGCCCCCTTAAAGTACCTTGGCATCTCTACCAGATGCCTTTTGATGTCCTTCACCCTGAACTTCTGAAGGATAAGTCCTCACTCAGTTCCTACTGGTGAGCCCAGACACCTTTGAAAGAAGCTTATTTCAGTTACCTGTATGTGCTATTTATTTTGGTTACCACCTAAAGACCTTGAGCAGAAACCTAAGCGTAATCTTCATCATGACAGAAAAGTACAGCGTACACATCACTGCAGATACCTGTCAGTCACATGTTCTGATCTACCTCCGGACTGTGAGATTCTCCTCCACTTCCAACAAAGTTTGAGCAGTCAACCTTTTTCAACAGAAGACCATTACCTGAGATTTTGAGGCGCGGACCTCAGTGGAAGCAGAATCACGCCAAATGATGTTCAAGAAGCGAAGACGCGATCCTACCCAGCGAGGCCGGAACCTCTGATGTCTCTTGGCTGTGCAGTAAGATTGAGTCCCTAAAGATGACTGTTACCCGGACCGCGGGTAAGCCGCGTCAGTCTAAACGCAGCAGATGAAGCTAGACGGCGTCAGATGTGACACCAGTACGGAGCGGTGATTCTCCACCCCGGCCCTCGCGCACCACTGGCCTGCATGTTTCCGGGGTTTCCCCGTGCCCAACATATCGTAAATGAACGTATCGCCTCATTTGCTTGGCGTCAAGGTCTGCTGATTTCTACTTTTGCTTCAAAGCTACGCGGTAGCGATGGCGTGAACCCGAAGGCACAAATGCCAGAGGTGGCGTGCGGCGCCGGGTGAAGCCTGCGAGTTTCTGTGCAGAAGTATAACCCAGCATACACCTCTCAATGACCCTCTAACTTCAGGCAGGTGTGCTGAAGCAGGGGAACATCTGAAACATGCAGATCAGTGGACGTGGAAGACTGAGAAGCACTGAGAAGAGAATCTGGTGAATTTTCAAAATAAAGCAGCAAGTACAAGTGGGCTCTGACCTGCTCATGGACATTGAGTTAACCTCCCGAGGCTGTTGGTAAGCGATTAAGAAGTGACTTGAAGCACATATAAGGACAGGGTCCAGCTCAGAAGTCAAAAGATCATTTAGCTGGCACAGCTCGTACTTTTAAAATGTCGAGCCTGTAAAGAAGAATACTACTGCACTATTCCAACACGGTATCGTAAAATCGTAATACGATGAGACTAGCCGAGCACTTGGACGCCGCAGCGCCGCTACAAAACAGCTGCAAACCGAAACCACAGCGGCTCCGGACCCTGTGGGACTCCCGGCTCTGTGGACATGCTGTTTACATGACCTGATGACCTTCAGTGGACAGATATGAAAGTTGTTTCAATATTTTCATGTTACTCGTGGAAACAAGTTGTCGTGTTGTTTTACTTGTGTACAGACAATGACTAGAAACTTTAACAGCTTTAACGGCTTTAAAGGCGTCCGAGCTCGGACGTCTCATGTCTAACCGCTGCGTGTCAGCTACTCTGGTGACGTTTATTCTTTGTTCTTATGAATATATTCACAGTTAAGATCAGAATAAATTACACTTTACTATTCACAAGTGCTTACAATGGGTATTCACTATGATGGGTAAAGAAAACGTGATTTTAGAAAGCATTGCTTTTCAAAGTGGTTCCTTCATTTTGCATCACATTTTTAAGAAAACTGATTTGTGAAGAAGTGTTCAGTGGTCAATAGCGTCAGTTACCTGGTAAATAAAACAAAACAAAAAAAAAAAAGAGCCCCAATCAGTCTGAAAGGAATGTCAGCATAAATACAGGATCAAGTATAAATATAAAAATCACAAAATAAATAACTGTGATTCACCTGGAAAAAGGAAATGATGACATTAGTGAAGACAAAATTTATATTAAAAATATTTACTTTTTCCTCTTTTTATTGTAGAATGTCTTTGTTTTTTTTTTTAAAAAAAAATTGGTAAATGAAACTTTCTAAATGGGGGGTACAATCATTTATTACAAAATAGTAAATGGGACTATTTTATTTTATTTCTAGGAGCCTCACGTTTGAAATAAGGCTCAATGTGTCTGCTAATAAGACCATAAACTTTTAAAAAGACACCGCTTTCTCTCCATAATGTTTTCCTGTGGAAACATATGACAAATAGTGAAAAATAAACTTGTATAAAAGTATGAAACCATTCCTACACACATATTCTAAGCTCAAGCAATGTGTGACAAGTGTGTATTAAAATAGAGGTGCACAGTGATTTTCTCTAAAATTGTATTTACATCAAACGATGAACTGATCACATAAAACACATGGTTTGTCGTTTGCGTCCCGCTGACGAAGTGTACAGATGTCAGCCTGTCTCTGTCAGCACTGCGACGACAGCATCCCAACTCAAATAGTAATTCATTTAGGGCTTTTCTTTTTCTTTCCAGTGACGGGAATAAAGACTTAAGGAAGTGTACAATGATTGTCACGTCGTGTCTTCAAGTCTAGGTGGTGTAATACTGAAACTGCATGAAGTGATGGCATTTAAGCATCACGTC
This sequence comes from Xenentodon cancila, assembly GCA_014839995.1. Lineage (NCBI taxonomy): Eukaryota > Metazoa > Chordata > Actinopteri > Beloniformes > Belonidae > Xenentodon > Xenentodon cancila. Next base: position 22,545,653 of record CM026218.1, read on the forward strand.
ACTGTGTCTGCACAGAAACCCTTCATGTGTCCGCGGTCATACGTCTCTGGCACTTGTGCGCATCGTTGCCGAAAAGAACAAGATTATGTGAAAAAAAAAACAAAAAAAAAGCACCTGGTCTTTGGTTTCTGAGTATGGCAACGGCATGAGAGCATAACTTTAGTAGGAGAAGTCAGGACGGAGTGATGAAGGAGCACCGCGGACTCGGCCGTCGGCCTTGAAGTCGGTGGAGTCGCCGTAACAAAACCTTCCACTGGAGAGAGCAGACGCTCACGCTCACGGACGCTCCTGAGGGCAGATTCCCACAGTCCCTGGATGCTGTCGTGGCTGCGTTCAGCAGCCAGCCCTTTGGCGGCAGCGCTGCGTTCACCAGTGCTCCAGATGAAGGTCCATGGCAGAGTTCAAGCTAATGTCTGTCACATCCAGGAACTCCGTGTTGAAAATGCTGGGAGCGCTGGGCTGAGCAATGCTGAAGGCTGTGGCGGAGCTCGGAGAGGTCAGGTCCAGCCACTCCATCGTCTCCCACGGCGTCTCACTGAAGGTCATGCTGACCATCCCCTGCACCTCGGGGACCGCGGGCACCTTGCTGTTAACGGGCGACAGAGGGGTGTCTATCAGGTCTCTGTGGGTCAGAGGTTTGTCCTGCTGGGGGGCGTGAGGGTGGCAGTGGTGGTTGTGGGGGCTGCTGTACCCTTCAATGTCCTGACCGCGGTCGTCTGCAGCCATCTTAAGAGGGGCCACCTCCCCTCCTCGCCCAATGGGATTGACCAAAAGAGTCTGCAGGTGGCTCTCACTGGCGTGACCGGCAGCGTGGTCATAAGGGAGCTGGATGAGGGACGGGTGTTCGTAATGCCGGTGGAACCTCGGGATGAGACACCCTGGGGACACAGTAATGTGAGGCACAACTTTGGTTACAGAGGACCTCTCTCTCTCTTCTCTGGCATTCGCTGGCATCTCTTGAAGAGAAAGGAGAAGAATGGATGGGTGGGTCACAGCAGGCTGGGGAACTGGATGCCAACATGTGCTGGTGTAGATTCTCACTTATCCAGATCACAACAGTCCTCAAAAGCTTGAATCAAAGGTACGCGGATTCTGCTTTTGCACTTTCCATCCAGAGGCGTATCTGTGATTCAAGCCTTCGAGGACGCAGACACAGCTGCAGACGCAGCTGCAGACGCAGCTGCAGACGCAGCTGCAGACGCAGCTGCAGACGCAGCTGCAGACGCACCTGCAGACGCAGCTGCAGACGCAGCTGCGGATGTAGCGGCGGTGTGAGCTCGTCTATAAGTTTGCAAGACCGCGGCGATACCGTCCTGTTTTCAATCATTGGTGAATGTTTGGTGGCGACAAATGAGACAAACGGCAGCTGACGAACGTGCAGAGCTTTTCAGCCAACCCGCAGTCCAGTTAAACGTTTTCAGGTAGGAACTTCAACCGCATCACTAGGGCGTGTCAGTCCGGCGATGACGCGTTCACGTGCATTTTCAAACACGAACATGCAAGTCGTGAACCGTGTAAACGCACTGCCTGGACTGGTGTATCTTTTACGTCACATTTAGACATCAACTCCACACAAGCGTATATTAGTCATACCTCCGCTCTCTATGAGCACATCCAGAAGCTCGTCCATCTGCTGACTGCGGGTCAGTTGCTGCAAAAGGTGAGAGAGCTTTTTTAACCATTAAAACTTCAACTACATGAAGAAGAATTTCATTTGAAACTGTTCAGTGTGTCGAGTCATCTTTTATTAATTACACTTTTCCTTGCAGACTATTATATACGAGTTGAAGACTTTTATGAGCAGCAAAATGACAAAAATAGATAGTAGCGGCGTTCTGGGAGGAGACTCCAAACAGTTTTCACCGTCAAATACGGAATTACTCCATCTTTTCTTTTTTTAAAGAATGTTTCTGAGGTCAGGCTGCCTCCACAATCATTACACAAATTGTTCTTGAAGGATTCAGGTAATATTTGAACAAAGTCAATGGTCTCGGTCAGTCCAGAATGTTCCAGAGCTAACTGACAAAAAAACAAACAAAAAAAAAAGCAATTCCGGCGAACCAAACTGGACAAAGTCGGTTTCAGCCTTTGCAAAAAGAGTGGGAGGGTTCATGCAGTGAACAAAGCGATGGATGTAAAGATGAAATGCAACAAAGTTGATGGACTTTCAACGGACAAAAACAAGGAAAGACAGAGAAAACTGGATTAGAGCAACGCCACAGAGTTAAACCAAGTCCCTGGCCAGGCATCTCCATGGAATTTATTTGAGTTTACCTGCTTGACTGCATCCTCATAGCATGGGGGCTGTCTTAAGTCAGATGCATCTGAATCTGAGCTACTGAAGGCGGGGGGAGAGACCTGGCACTTTTGGCCAACATGCCGAGGAGACGGCAAAACTGACATCTACATGAGACATAAGTGAAAAGTGACATTAGCATTTCGTAGGGGAGCTTATCAAATGAGAGTTGCAGAGAAAAAAGTCCATAAATCAGGACCTAGTGTGGAATAATCTCATCACGATGTTTAAGTAAAGATGCGTCGGCGTTGTGTTGTGACAGAAAAGTGGGATGAAAACAGATGATGACAAAGGTGACAATGAAACTCGTAACTACAGGCACTTTTACACTAACAGACATCACGAATGAATAGAAAGAAGAAAACAGGTGAGTGTGAGGTGACTGAGTTGGAGTACGTGATGTTTACGCCGCTTATGTTTGTGGTTTTTACTCCGCGGGTCTTCACGGTTACCTTCGGCTGCATGTTCTGGCCCTCCGCCTTGGCGGGCTCGTTGTGGTTCAGGCCGCAGTCGGCTGAGGCAGGAAAGACGACCTGAAGGCTTCTTTGGTCGGGAGGATATGAGCGGTTCACCTGCTGGCCGCCGCCCCTCTGCTGCATCTGCGGTCGCCGTGGCGAAGAGTCAAAAACACAAGAAGGAGGTGACGAAAAGTAGAAAACGAAGGTGAACACCAAAGTGGAGACACAGAAGGGTCCTCACCGGCAGGTTGCATACTCTGCCGTTGCCGTGGTTGTGGGGGAGACCACAGCCGTCTCTTCCCAGCGGAGGAGACAGCAGGTACGGGTTATTAGGAGAAGAAGGTTGTGAGCTACTGGAAGGCTTTCCGATGGGAGAGTCTTGCGGAGAGCACTGCGGACTGAGGAAGGCGGACATCGTGGAAGGGCTCGCACAGGAGGGGCCTGTGTCCATACACTGCGGCCCACCGTGGGGCGCCATAGTGGCAACGGCGTTGTTGCAGTGTCCCATGTCCTCCATGCAGGCGCCAGCAGGGCTCTTGAGCTGTTTCGGAGAGGACAAAGGACAGCTGGAGGACAAAGACATGGGCTCCTTCTTGATTGTCACCCCAAAGAAGTGCTGGCCCATCATGGCTGGAGTCTGCTGCTGGTGGAGCATGGAGGGGTGAGACGGGGGAGGGGCGGTGTCCTGCGTCGCTCCATAGCAGCGTTTCCTCTTGTGGAGCTGCATCTTCAGCTCTTCGACCTGGCAAGCATGAACACAGAGGTAAATCAGTTTTTCAGGTCAGTTCAACAAACAATTAAACAACTGAATCTCATTTATCTGTAGCTGTTTAAAACCGGAAGGCATTAGCTCCGCCCATTGGTAAGCTGCCAGGAATTGGACCAATCGAATCTGCTGCTTTTCAAGCAACGCCTCGCCTTCGACCACGTTCGAGCTCAGATTGTTCTTTACCTGTCTCTGCTCCTGGTGAAGCTTCCACGTCAGCTCTTCGATCACCTTCTGCTTCTCCACCAGCATTTTATCTTTTTCCGCTTCCGGACCGTCAGTACTTCCGCCCTCCGCCAGCCTTTGCTGTCCCCCTCCCACACTCACTCCACCTCCCCCTCCTCCCTGGCAGTCCTCCATGCCCAGCTGTGCCGGGGATGACTGCAGGGCAAACTGTGTTGGCGAGGACATGGGCACGTCGCTGAAGCTGTCAGGAAGCGAACCGCTAAGGGACAAATCTGAGGAGGCCGGCGAGATGGGTGGGGTGGAGGAGGTGCTGGGGTAGGGGTAGTATCCTCCCTGGGACAGAGTGCTGGAGGAGGAGGGGGACTGGTAGGAAGATAGGGACCCTGACGGCGTGACGGGGAAGGTCAGGGTGGTGATGTCGGAGGATCTTGTGGGTGACGAACCCACACTGGGGTCCTTGAAGGGCCGGAGTCGCTCAATGAGGGCAGTCTTGGTGCCTGAGACGGGCATGCCGCGGATGCGCAGGTGCTGCCGGAGCTCTGACACCTAACAGAACACAAAGAAAAGCAACTTGAACTTCTGGTTTTTGTTAAGCAGCAAAGACTGCTGGTCACAGCTTCCGCAGGCACCTACTTTGAGGTCGTCTAAATTAGCCGGCAGTGGCCCGGGTTTGACAGGTGAGATGTTGCTTTGGTTTGGAAACGTGTTCTTGACCGGAGAGGAAGAGCTGCTGTTGGCTGTGCTGGATGGACCACTGGAACTACACACTGATGACTCACTGGTGCCCCTGGAAAAGCAGGAAACGTGAACATATCTGACCGAGACTCTTCACCAGTCGTCTGTCAGGAGCAGATGGATTCAAAGGTCTGGATCACACAGAGGCCAAACATCCTGGATGCTGACCTGGTGTGAAGACTGTATGTTTGTGTGGAGGTGGTGAAGCGTTGGCTGTGGATGTGAAAGAAACTGGTAGACAGAGTTGGACAATGGACACAAAGAAGAGCGATTTGTCCCAGCGAGGTCTGTGTTGTGTTTTCTGAGATCTTTGGCACATGATCATTTATCTGTCGGTGTGACTTACTTGTGGGCGTGGGCCTGTGGGTGGGGCTGGTAGCTGAAGGCGGGCTGTCTCTGCTGGGCCTGCGTCTGCGGAGTGTGTGTGTGCTGCTGCTGTTGTGGCTGTTGCGCCGGTGAATGTGTGTGAGCGTGCTTCTGCTGGCTGAGGATCTGCAGCTGCAGGAAGAGCTGCTGCTGCTGCAGCAGGCGGGCGTAGGCCGAGTCCATGGGCGGCGGGGACTTCTCGGCCTTCTGGTCCGGAGGAATGTACTGGTGGTACTTGAGCTTCTTCACTTTGGGCTTCACATCTTTGGGCTTCTTGTGTCGGTTCTTGTCCGACGTCTTGGACTATCAACGGGAAAGGACGGAGAGTTGGTCTAGATTAGTAAACAAAAGATCAAAACGAATGAAAGTCAAACGAGAGACAGTTTCAAGATGAGCAGACCTTGGCTATGGCAGGAACCGGCGTCGGGGGAGGATCCTGGCTGCTGTTGACAGCAGACGGGGCTTCTTCCTGGCCTGGATCAGATGGGTCTCTGCCTGCAGCTCCCTGTCCACAAGGAAAACAATCCGGTATTAAAACGGCGCCAGAATTCATTGAACGGATGCTCTCCTTCTTCTTTCTTTCTTCATTGTTCTCCACACATTTCTCCAGTGTGACACTAATAAAGTATTATCTTATTTATCTTATAGCAACAAAAGAGTTACCAGAACTGATTTCACACCCATGACCACGATATAGGAGATGATTTGTTCCTCGAGTTAAAATCCTATGAAAAAGATTTTTACTTCCACTTCAACCCAGACTGCACCATCTGCTCTGAAAAGTACATTTGTAAAAGTAGTATTTTGAAATCTGGACAAAACCAGGCTCCTCGACGTATTTTTCCTGGACTCTGTTTCTTGTTACAAAAAAATCAAATAAAACATGTTGAAGGAGTTTGTAGTCAAAACCCCAAAGAGTCTGAGGAGCAAGTTGTATTTTACGAACTGATGTGCATCATGGGTACTGTCTCTGCATAGTTTGACCTGTCAGAAAATAAACTCGCCGTTGCTGCAGTCCAGGCAGCTGCAACATAAGTTTCGTGTTTGACGTGAACTATCAAGGAGAAACAAACAACGCCAGCCTGAGTTATGGAGTAAGCGTGTCAGGGGATTTGCAGATTTGAGGTTCACGAGCACTCTGAACGTCTTTGCCAAATCTGAAATTATATTTAACTAATAATTTTTGCAGTCTAAAACAGGTCTCTGCTGCAATGAAAGAATACAAAAACGAGTCCTCGTTTCATAGTCCCACCGTTAACAGAAAAAAGGTGGGTGTGACACTATATGATGATTATTGAGTCTTAGTGAGTTTTTTTACTTGCTCAGACTAAGATGCTTCTGAAGGGATTGTACAAAAAAAAAAAAAAAAAACAGAATCAGTGACGTTTTCTTTGTAAAATTATTCCAGAAAGGTTGAAGCCATCGTTTCAGACTGATGCGACACAGAAACATCGAAGAGCAGCAGACTGCGTCCTCATTGCAACAGCCGACGGCGACCGTTGCAATGGAAACATCTGAGTGAAGGGTAATCGGTTAGGATGCAGAGACGGCGTCCAGAGATGTGAGACCTGCCAAGTTCGGCTCGGTCCAACGGTCACGGGTGCAGCTCGTCCCGCCTCCACACGGGGGCAGCAGAGGCAAAGCAGTGGCAGCTGAGTGTCACTGCACGACTGCTGCTGGTTTCTGCATGTGTTTTCACCTGTTGAGGGCTGGTGAGGGCAGGTGAGGAGGAAGAGGAGGCTGCACTGCCGACTGCCTCAGATGAAGGGCAGGCCGAGCCCTGGGACTCGTCGCTGTGGTGCTGGTCTGGAGACAGACTCTCGCTGCTGCTGTCCTCCTCAAAAGCATACGAGTCCTCTTGCTTTGGGAACTTGCCATGGTTTACTGTGGGAAGAACAAGAGCAGAGACGGAGGGGGGTGTCAGCAAGGTCACCTCATTACCTGGTAAAGGACACCTGACGTCCACATGACAACAGTGAAGGTAATCTGAGTCTATTCAAATCAGTTAGAGCACATTTGGATAAGCAGAAGTTAGTTCAGTTTCTGTTCATCCTGTTTCTGATCATAGAGCTCTTAGCAAGTGAACTCTAACAACAAAAATAAATCCCAAAAGAAAAAGGACTAAATTATTCGGGCAACTCTAAGTACCCCCTAACTGCTTCTGTAGGATTTAGAAAGGTCTGCTTCTGTCAGGCGCTGCTCTTCATCAGCTGTTGGTGAACTGATCGTCAGAAGGTGCACAGACGTCTGCAAAAGCAAACACTCTGAGGTGTGTGTTAACACAACACCAACAGGGAACGATATCAACAAAGGACTTCAAAGAACGATTGTTGCTGCACATCAATCTGGAAAGGGTTCTAAAGAGAGTTTAGTGTTGTAGAGTGAGAAAGATTATCCAGTTCACAGGAGGGGACATCACAGCAAATTTACCCCGAGGTCACACCGTGAGATGTTTTAAAGAAATACAGAAAACAAAAACAATGCCCACGTCTCAGACCCCACACACCTCACCAATACTCATCTGTCAGCTGACTCTGGTTAAAACCAATAATAAACAACCGCATCAACGAAAACCTGAGAGACATCTGCCACTGCTTTGATTGTAAAGGCTCGTCTCTGATAGGAAACCTGCACCACCCGTCTAAATACAGGAACCCAAATCAGAACCAGAAGGTCCGTCTAACCGAGTTGGCTTCCTGCCACAAGTACAAAAATAAAAGCTGAGTTCTGGTTCTGCGGTCCAGCCAGGTGGAGCGGTGGCAGCCCTTGACGGTACACCTTCACTGGCAGGTATCAATAACTTAATGGCAAATATATGAAACGCAGATTTCCAGGCAAGGACCCAGAAACTGAAATGAGACTTTAAAGTCTGAGCTACGACGCTCTCTGAAGGTCAGGCCAAAGATGAGCAGTTACCACTTTGAAACCACTAAGCTGCTGCTCGCCTTCCTTCGGTTTAATGAAACGTCTCAGCCGAGGTGAAGCCATGTCTGGGAATCAGCAGCTGCTACAAACGGCTTCTTTTTGAGTTTCAGTCGTCCCTTCAAGGTCTTTGAAACTGAGCACATAAAGAAAAGATGTTTTCAAACAACAAGCAGAAGAAGTTCTGCCGTTGCTGCCGTCACACTCAAGATAAAACATTTCAAACGATCTGGTTGTATTTATAATTTACAAAGCACTGAGCTCAAATCTGACCAAATTACAAGTGTCTGCGGGAACCTGCGGCTGTGACGAGACTCGCGTTAGTCAGAGTCTCAACACGGCTCACTAAAGGTTGAAGGGTTTATTTATTAAAAAACAACCAGGGGTCAAATGTCACGTTTCTTCTGCGCTGCAGGTGCTTCAGAGGCTGGACGTAAACTGCTGCCCACGAGGCCTTCACACGCAGCCGTCCGTCACCGACACTCAGCTCGCAGGTGTGACGCCAAGCGGCTGAGAGACCGACAGGACCACTTTACGTCGGCCGTGCTCCTGATTGGCTGGTCTGATAGCGAGCTCAGCTGTGGCTGGAGAAGCTAAGAGGCGCTATCTGACAGAGCCAGAGGTGTGTGTGTGTGTGTGTGTGTGTGTGTGTGTGTGTGTGTGTGTTTGTTGGGACAGGGCTACAAGATTCTCTTTTCGTATCCAAACATGTGACAAGAACAGACCCTGGTTTCAATCACAGTACCAGGCTCATTCTGTGCAACTCAGTGACCTTCCAATACACACACACACACACACACACACACACACACACACACACACACACACACACACACACACACACACACACACACACACACACACACACACACACAGCTTAATACACGTCATTGTCCTTAGTGGCATTTCCTCCCACCTGTTCATGCTTAACTCCCAGCAGTCACACACATGCTGTGTGTGTGTGTGTGTGTGTGTGTGTGTGTGTGTGTGTGTGTGTGTGTGTGTGTGTGTGTGTGTGTGTGTGTGTTGATTTTGCTCGTCCTGGTGCATTTCTTCTGTTACTCGTTAACATAATTTGTTGTCACCGGGAGATTGAGTTGGCAGAATTACAGGAAATCGGCCCCCTGCTGTACACTTCCGCTTCACAAGTGACGGGTTCAGAGGTCACGCTGTTTCCAAAATTACCGGCCAGCGGTTGACGCGATGGCTGGGGAGCGTCTGTACACGGAGACGGCGAGCTTCAAGGTGAGGGGGTTAACGTGGCAGCCGGCTGCCGTCTCGTAGCGGCGTTTAGTGGCTCGTGGAGCCTGATAAAGTACACAGTGAAGACGGGGGGGGGGGGCACAGGTACGCACACAAACACCGCCATGGGAAATGCACTCGGCTTCAAACACACTTCTGGAGAAAAAGGGTGGAACCAAATACAGCTGCTGTTCATCTCAATAAAGAAAGCAGCAGGGACCAGCTGACCGCAGCGCCGGCTACTTTACGCAACATGTTTACTGGAAGCTCAAGGGGGCAAAACGCAAAAACCGCAGAAACACCGGCGTCTGAAGAACTCGCTCGGCGCTGCCAAGAACCATACAGAGAGCGCGGGTGGCATGTGGTGGCGTTTAAACGGTGAGGAGTCAGCGCCTGACCAGTGGCTTTGAACCGCCATGATTCACGGCTCTTACAGGCGCGTTTCTTTAAATCAAACGCCCGTGGAGGTGGACATCTCGAGAGGGCTCCCCAAAATATGTAAACACCGACACCAAAGCACCTCGTTGTGAAGAAAACGCCGTCGGCGCCACAAAAACATTTTTTTTAATGGAAATTCAGAGCAGGACAGTGTTTTTTCAACCAAAATGACTCATGAATAAGGAACAACATCTAAACGGCAGCAGAACCCAGAAGATTGGGTTCAGCTGCTGATGTGATAATGATCCAGACATCGGTCGGTCTCCAAGCTGGACTTCAGGACGCCTGTACTAGGGGCCGGCGTTTTGTGTACCTCATCAGGTAAAGCTGTGAAGCACTTCGAAGCTCGAAAGCTGTTTGTAGTCCTGCTGCCTCAGTCCTCTCCTCAGCACACAATTTTACTATGAGTGAAGTGTTTAACTTCTATGTCCACATGATTAAATATATTTTTTTGGTGGGTTGATTCCCAGCATCTTTACATGTCCACCAACAGCAGAAGTAAAAGAAGGAACGTTCGGAAGAGTCACTTGTTATTGTGAGGGAGCGTCTCTGCACCCCAGAGGTTGAGGTTTATTTGGTTCTTCCTCCTTTCATCCCTGTATTATCATCAGTGCAGGTTTCATTCACATGTCATTTTCCCCAACAAACATCACACTTGCAGCCTCGTTCATCTTTCAATCATCAATATTTCTGTCAGATTGTTTCTAATATCTGCCAGCTGCTCCTATCACCCTGCAGTCAGACACAAAAATAAATGGAGAGGCTTTAATTAAAAGGCTCCAGTGGATGAGATTTTCTGTCTTCCACAATCTCGCTCTGTTAAATCCAGGATAAATAATCAGGGATAACTAACCCGGCTTTGACCCACCGATCCATCCACATCACTCTCAGGACACTTCACCCAGCAGCAGAGAGAGAGAAACCACATCAGTTCGATTATCTGAGAGCAACAGAGAAACAACTCTTATTTGGTCAAATGTAATTTTTAGTGGGAGATTTCTGAGGGATGACATGGAATTGTAGTGTAATAAGTCAAACATACTGAGCTTTGTGCCGGACATCAAAGGTAGAGTATTACTGTCTGATGAAAAACTGATCTGAAATGAAGCACCTCATGAGAAACTTTCCAGAAAGGTTTTCATTTGGACTAAGATTAATGTGCAGCAGGAAGGATCTTCAAACTTTAGATAAGGAAGATATTTTGCTGAATCTCTAATTTAAATGAGATATCATTCTCATGAGAACAGGGGTTCCTGAAGGTGGATGGATGGACGGACGGATGGATGGGTGGATGGACGGACGGATGGATGGGTGGATGGATGCACGGATGGATGGACGGATGGATGGATGGACGGATGGATGGGTGGATGGATGGATGGGTGGATGGATGGGTGGACGGACGGATGGGTGGACGGACGGATGGGTGGATGGACGGATGGATGGATGGATGGACGGATGGATGGATGGACGGATGGATGGGTGGATGGACGGACGGATGGATGGGTGGATGGATGGACGGGTGGATGGATGGATGGATGGATGGACGGATGGATGGATGGACGGATGGATGGATGGATGGATGGACGGACGGATGGATGGGTGGATGGACGGACGGATGGATGGATGGATGGATGGGTGGATGGATGGATGGGTGGACGGACGGATGGGTGGACGGACGGATGGGTGGATGGACGGGTGGATGGACGGGTGGATGGATGGATGGGTGGATGGATGGATGGATGGACGGATGGATGGATGGATGGGTGGATGGATGGATGGATGGAATCAGAAGGATTGAACCGTATCACAGTGAAGAAAACAGAAGTGAGCACAATAAAGAAAATCCAAAAATAGAAGAAAGAAGAGTTTTAAAAGAATGGCTTTGCCAGAGTGAATTTAAGGCTGTGAGGTGTAACATCTACATTTAATGTATGTCAAAATCAAACAAATGAATATCTACACCGTGTTAAACATGTAGCTCTGCAGCGTTGATGAAAGAAACATTTAAAATACTGTGCTAATGAGTGGAGACGGTCCGGAAAGCTGTGTAATACCCCTTTATTCCACTGGAGGTGACGTCACTGTAGCGTCTGGTCCACTTTCAAACACTCAAATTCAGAAGAGGATGTTTTTCTTTATTTGCCTTTAAGGAAACACAGGTTGTAGAAGGAACCTGTGAGGGGCACATGAAGTGAAGGTGGAGTGGAGTCAGGTGGGGGGAGGAGCTATCAGCAGACATGACGTTGGCCAGAAATGCCTTACCCGACCTTTAAAAACAGTGTGCAAAGAAGATAAAGGGGAAAAATAAATATATGAAGGTCTGAGTATGAAAGAAATAAGGAGAGAAGAGTGAAGGAAGTAACAGAAAAAAAGGAGGAAAGAGAAACAGAAGAAGAAAGAGTAAGAAAGTAAGCTCATATAAAAGGTGATAAAGGAAACAAAAGAACTTAAAGTAAATAAAAAGTAGGTGACCAGAAGATACGAAAAGAAGAAATGAAATTCAAGGTGGGAGAAGGCTGCACAGATGGAGGGGAAGCGGTGTCAGCTGCCAGTTGTGGTCACGTCGCCGTGGTCACGTGTTCATGTCTCTGTCACCGCGAGGCTCCATGTGACATCACAGGTATGTACGGAGCTTTAAGTGTGTTTAAACTGTTGACCCTAACTGCTGGCCGGCGTGGACATAACACGATACGGCGAGTACGAGTTTACGCACTCGCAGTGCACTTTAAAACGTCTCGCAGTACAAATACCTGATGACTGCATCGGTCAAATGTAAACAGCACGCTTCTAGGTTAGATGGATGGGGAGTTGGTCAGGAATGATTCCCCTTGTGTCTCCATCCTGCGAAGGTTCAAAGCCGCTGTGGAAACGAACATTTTCGAGCTCATGCAGTAAACCCGCAGCTACAGCTCTATTATCTTTATGAGGAAATATTAGATTGTATGTGTGCGTGGAGTCGGAGCCGCGGCCAGCAGGCAGACAGCGCGCTCCGATGCAGGCCACACGCCAGTCAGGCCCGAGAGGCCGGGGCGGATTCTTGAATCGTCTAATAAACACCAGATGTTCCCTGGGTAATATATACACAGACCCTGCGCCGCGTCCATCTCCCCAGCAGGAAAAACACAGCCAGGCAGCGCCGCCAGCATCTGAAGGATCACATCTACAGAACCAGCAGGAGGAGGATTAGGAGGACAAAGATGCTGTGTGGCCTTCAGGAGGGTCTTAGGTTCGTGGGTATGCACAAAATGCAACGAAACCACTTAAAAAAGAAGTCCCTGCAACCTCTCCTGTATCTGCGCCACCGCCTGCAATCAAGAGATAAACAGCCAATTGAAAAGTCTTTTTTGAAAGAGCGCTCAGATTCCCGTCGGCCAATTGTGTTTCTCCTCGCTGCCTTATCTGTGACAGACTCCTAGAAACTGATAGCGCCTCGTCGGGCCTCTGGATTCCGTTCCCCCGCACACTTACCAGCCATTTATCTGGACGCTGGAGCCTCTGTGAAACGGCCAACGGTGCCAGAGATATCACTCAACAAATCCCCAGCCTGCAGACCCAAGTCACCCAGTTCGCTTGCTGTTCCTGTAGATGAGGAACCATTGACATAAAAAGGTGGTGGAAACTGCCAAGAAACACTGGCATTTACTCGCTGCTTAAAAAAGATAAAAGCTCAGTTAAGTGTCATGCTGGCTTCTCATGAATATGGTTGTTGGCCTCCAGAGCTGAGCTGATCTGAGGAGCGCGGGACACCGTAAACCGGATTTAGGAGGACGTGCAGCACACTCTCGTCGCGGCGTTCTCATCACAGTGACGTTAACAGAACAAGGCCTCCGCCTTGTAAATGGCGACTCGCGCGGCGTGTTGTCATGTTTGGGCATTCCTCCCCTTTGATGCGGCGCTGTGCTGTAAACAGGTACGCTCCCGATCAGGCGCTGCATCCTCTGAGGCATTCCTGAGCGGTCACACGGCGACCTGGCTGCAGACTCCATCCGCCCGTTGACAGCAAACATCCACCTGCCTTCCTTCCCTGCATCCATCCACGTCTGTCTCCGCGACGTCAAGACTTTGGATCAACTTAAAACACACGCCACTGGAAAGGTTAACATTTTAACTGCTCATGTCTGTTTGTCTTCAGTCTGCAGTGGAAACAGTGACAGAATTACTGCGAGGAGACACCAAAGACAGCGACCGCACCGCTTTGCTCCAACCGAAACCGCTGTTTTGCATGTAAGCCTCCTCGTACTCGGACATTACCGGCCCTGGGATGTGTTAACACACATGCAAACACTTGATCGGACTGAAACCGGCTTACGAGCGCTGCGCATGCCCCACAGTTCCTGTCCCGGGCTCAGAACCAGAAATAACAGAGGAAGCTGATGCACAGACGAAGAAGAAAAAAACTACTAAATGAGCTCAGAAAACACGCCGACACCCATCATACTTCGCGGGTAAACCGATTCCTTCGTGTGCTGAACACTGACAAAGAAAAGTCTATTCAACTGAACTACGCATGGGAACCAAGCTCCTCCCCTAACCTGAACTTCTGAGATTGGTTCCTGGAACTGAGGCTCTCGAGTACCCACACTTTCTTTTTCCTCGCTTCTTCTTCTGCTGCTATTGTTCGCTGTTTTTTTGTTGGCAACGCTGCACACAAACTGGAGGCTTGAAGCCTCTCTAACGCCAAAAGCAGCAACTGCACCCCTGCGCTCCGAAGCCTTTCACACCAGACTTACACCACTTCTGGTTCTTATAACTAACCGTGCCAGCCATGATGGATGGCTGCTGGAGCGGGCCAACCGCGCTGCAGCTCACTCAGCTCACTTTGCTTTCGCGCAGCCACTAATAATCTCCGCTGGTGACTGAGGGGCAAAGTCTTTGTGCAAAAAAGAAAGATTGTGGTTGATTGAATGACTGCAAAGGTCAGCCAGTGTCCACTGACGCACCCTGTCGAACTATCCAACTTTAAACATATTTTCAGTCTTTTACCTTTTGGCCTGTTGAACGATTATCTGAAGCTGCGCTGACCCGTGTTTTTGCACTAAAAATAGATCAAGTGTGTCATGTTGAAGATAATGGTCCCGTTCACCAGTCCACCTGATCTCTGTAGCTGTCAGTGCCTTTTCAGCTCCTTTTGTAATATTTAGCACCAGTGGCGTTGTTGCTCTGGTCCAGCCTCGCTGTTATCATTAAGCTCGAGTTGTTTACTGTACCTGGACCTGCCATTTACACAAGAAATGTTTGCAACGAGCTGGCGTAGGTCAAAACAAAGCTAAAAGGAGAGTGAAACATGGCTTTAACGTAGCCCAGTCTGCAGTACAACGATGTCCTTTCTTTGAAAAGCTTCTAGAACCACAACTTCAGATTAATTATCATTATTCTTAATATCTTGCTGTGTTCTTGGACACTCCTACCTACAGCAAATGGAGAACTATAAAAAACAACGTTTTCTCTTGTGCAAATTAGGCTGAATAGTTATAATGATCTGCACAAGGACATCCATGTCATCAGAAGGTTGGTTCAGCTTGAGTTGGGGGCCTGAATATTCGCTTGTGTCTCAGGTGGACATTTGGTCTTCTTCACTGCGAAGGACTGTTTTCAGAGTAATGATAATCAAATATTACAATTTCCAGAAGCAGACGGCCCTCTCGCTCACAGGTGGTCATGAACCCGGCCGCGGTAGTACAGCTCACCTCGCTGCCGACAGACATGCTGTTGCAGCCGTTTAAACGAGCAGCTGACCGAGGGCAGGCTACACTGACGTCGCTGCGGTTGTCATGCAAACAGCTGCAGTAAACATCCAGGTACAATCAAATAAAAAACACCCGACTCTCGTTGAATGAAGAGGGAAAATACCCGGTAAAGCTGAGCGGCGCTGTGGCAATGACGTGACTCGTATGGTGACTTGTGTCAGACGTGATCTGCTGAAGGCGTTTCTATTTCTACATAAAAGCAAAGTTTTTTTTTATCCCAGACTTTTGGAGGTAAAAATGAAATGTCTGTGAAATACTTGGTCGAATGATCAAAGCAATAAAGTACAAAAAAGACCTTTTCAGCATGTTTTTACAGCGAGGGGCGGAGTCAGCCACTCCCCTCCGCCCTGCACTTCTCTTTCATGAGGTGTGCCTCTTTTGAAATCAGCGTTACAGCTTTGTGCTGCTCACATGCAGCGTGATGTGAAGGTGAGTGGAGATAAAAACGTGGGGACTAAACTACTAACGAGACTGCTGGCTCTGCTCTGAGCTGGGTCTGTGATGTCACTGGACCCTGAAACCCTGAACCGTTTCACGCCTCCCCGTACAAAACGAAAGGAGTTGAGTTACCTCAGAGCGTGTGTTTGAGCTCAAATATATGCACTTTAGTGCAGATGTAATACATTTAAATAAGTCCACTTTAAGTGCTTTAATTTCATCTCGTGGAAGCTGATCGTTCACTTTTATGTCTTATAACAAATTGGGCAAAAGGGGAATATTTTTCTTACATTTCTTGCAGTTAATTCCCCCGTCTGCTTCACTCACTGCAGACAAAAAACAGGTGAGTGGAAGTGTGTGTGTGTGTGAGTTTGTGTGTGTGTGTGTGTGTGTTTGTTAGTGTTTGTGTTTGTGTGTGTGTGTGTGTGTTGGTATGTGTGTGTTTGAATGTGTGTGTGAGTTTGTGTGTGTGTGTGTTTGTGTGTGTGAGTTTGTGTGTGTGTGTGTGTGTTTGAATGTGTGTGTGCGTTTGTGTGTTTGTGTGTGTGTGTGTGTTTGTGTTTCTGTTTGTATGTTTGTGTTTGTGTGTGTGTGCACGTGTGTGTGTGTGTACATGTGTGTGTGTGAGTTTGTGTGTAAGTTTGTGTGTGAGTTTGTGTGTGTGTACGTGTGTGTGTGTGTGTGTGAGTTTGTGTGTGTGTTTGTGTGTGTGTTTATGTGTGTGTTTATGTGTGTGTGCCTGTGTGGCTCAGTGTTGGGAGGCGTTACTCACGAGGCATGATGCCTTGGTCTGCCAGCTGCTCTCGTGTCCTCCTCTGCTGAAGCCTTAACTGTAGCACTGAAGTTTGGGGTGGGGGTGCAGGTTGACAGTTGGAGCAAAGAAAAAGGGGAAAAAGACGTGAGGAGACGGGTAAGAGCCAGAGAAAAAGCAGGAGGACACCGAGAATCCAGCTCACTTTAACTTAACGAACTTCAACTTGACCTGCCTGCTGAAGCTGCTCGTGTTGATCTGTACACATGTACACCATCAGTATGCATGCATGTATGAACACACACACACACACACACACACACACACACACACACACACACACACACACACACGCACGCACACACACACACACACACACACACACACACACACACACACACACACGCACACTCAAACAACAAGGCTGCACACTCACAAATATTTCTGTGAGCAGGATGTAGGGAATGATAAACACAGCTCCTGGCTTTTAAACAGATCTGGTGAGCAGTGTGTGGTCCGCAGCCGTGCACACGGGTCTCCTGCCGCGTGTGTGTGCAGAAGTGGTCTAGGTGGGAGCTCGAGGTCGTAAACACGGAGCCTCCTCCGTGTCTGTTGGTCTGCCTGCATCTCAGCTCCTTTGCTTTTCTTTTCTCTCTTTGTCTACGTGTGTGTGCGTTTCGTTTTTTCCCTGCCTGCCGTTATCTGACGGTCTCCTGGTCAGATCCTGGATCTGACACACAAGTATGACGTGTTCTTCCTCCTCACTGTCTGCTCATCTCGCTCAGGTGGTTTCTGTGCTCTGTCAGTTCATGCCCTTCACGACTTTCCTCAAACCTTCTGGTTTGGATGCGGTGCAGCAGCTTTTTTCTTTTTTTTTTTTGACCTTTGGAGACGAGAGAGAGCACCTCTGTTATGCAACTCCAGCCTCGTCCCTTCATCTGACATCTGCTTTAGTTTACAAGCAGGAGGTCGTGACCCGCCACTCGCACCACATCACAGAGACTCGCACAGGCGTTGGCCGCTGATGGAAGCTGACCAAAACATGTAGCTGACACAACCTCCGTCACCTGCTACAAGAGCAAACGCCTACCAGCAGGAGAGCCTGATGGGAGTTTAAATCTGAGGCTTCGGTTCTGCCGGGCCTCCTCTGACCGAGCCAGTAGAAACATTCAATCAGTTAACAGTTTTTCATGCAGATAGGATTCGTGTTTCCTCAGCCAGGTAAAAAAATATCAAATATAAGGACTCTGTTTTGTTTACTGACAGGTTATCAATAACTCGGCCTGAAAAAGCACCGCAACGGACACCGAATCCGCTCTCTGTCACCCCCCTCTAACGGCAAAGCCTTGTCTGCCCTGATTGCAGAGAGAACATGCTGCACAGAGCCGGGCCGGGCCGAGCCAGCTGAATCGCGCTCGGCCTGCCTCACCGTGTTGACTTTGAAACTGGACACGTTTGTTTCAGCTCGAGGCGTCTCGACAACAAAGGACATCCAAGTTGACAGCCACATTTACAAGTTTTCAGGCTTCTAGTGTAAATAAATCACCTCTTGGCCTGCTCCGTGCCTGTGAAGTGGAGATAATTACACAAGCCAGCGGAGTGATAGTCTGATTTATAGTCTTCCTGCACCTCACACAAAAGGAACCACGCTTTTACGATTCAGCTCCAACAACTTTATCTGCTTGTGTTTGTCACTTGAATTCTCCCTAAACTTTCCTCGGCGCAGGCAGGAAAGAGTTTGCCAAAGATTTATGAACAGGACTGCCGAACATCTAATAAACAGGTAATCCTAAATGAAGAATTAGGTTTATTTTAGTCTAATGCCACTGCTTCAAGCAAGAAACCAGCGGTCTGTCAGGGCTGCGAGTCGGTGCGATCGCAGGAGCGGCCGAACTCGACCGCCGTTTCTGGAGCAGACCCGTCGTCAGATTGTCAGTCAACGGTGGGATAGTGGAGGGGAGTGAAGGTTGGCATGTGTCAGTGACGTCACGGGTCTGTCTCATGATCTGAGCGCAGTCATAAGACCAGAACTGCAGCGACTAATGTTGTCGTTCTGAATTCAGACACACTTTCTTCTGCGCACATGTGGTGCCGCCAGAGCGTCAACATGTCGTTCTGACAGGTGCATTTGAAGCGCCACTCCTTCACCCTACACTTTTACTCTACGTGTTTATTTTTTCTTGTGTTTTTTTATCCTCTAGCACTGGGGAAGGGTTCCCGGTTCGAATCCCAATCCCAGCATGAACCTTTCTGTGTGGGGTTTCCATGTTCTCCCCTCGTGTCTGCACTCCGATTTCCTCCACTAGTCCAAAAACATTCATGTGAAGCCAACCGGGGATTCGATATTGTCCACAGGAGTGAGTGAGCGTGTGAGGTCGATCGTCTGCATGTGGCCCTGAGACGGACGGGTGTCCAGGTGAAATCCCCCCTGACTTTGAGGCTCCAGCAGACGGCGTGACCGTGAGTAGGAACAAGCGCGTTGACATGATGGATATATGGATGTAGTACTATCACAGAACAGCAAAGAAACGGGCTCACTTTGCTGCTGAGCTCTTCTCCGCATGAGAACGGGTTGGTAAACACTCAGAAAACACCCAACTGTCCACGGGGAACTCTTAAAGAAGATTTTTATCTTTTTGTTTTAGCTTTAATTGGCCAGTTTCAGTTCCCATGGCTTTGATAATGTACCTCAGGCACGCTGCGAAAAAACAAGGAGCAACAAAGGCTCGTTTTCAGAGGGCGCTGACTGTTACTCGAGCTGCGGCGGCTAAAATAAAACTGTAAATCCTTCGCAGCGAGGTTGCCTGAGACTCCCCCCTGTCATCAGCAGTTATCGCATAGAGATTTACGGGCAAGTTTACCTCTCTTACGCATAATAGTTCACTCATGCGCCCATAAATTGTGCATGTATGTGCGTACCGGCGTTAGGCCTTCTCCCTGTGACATAAAGACAGCATCTCTGCATCTGTGCCATATTATCCAGGACAGCGTGCACGGGTTAGAACAACGCAGAACCCGAGCCCGCGGTCGTGAAAAGCCTCCTCGCTGCTTTCAAATGCAGCAAATCCCCCTCCAATGTCCCCCCCGCTGCTTTGAGGGCCATTTCCCAGCCTGCTGATGGGCTCAGAGGAAAAGCGCCATTTAGCCCACCATCTCTGGAACGCAATTATAGCAGCTCGCAGGCAAACTGGGAGCAGACAGCAGAAGCCGCTGCAGCCAGCAGAAGCCGCTGCAGCCAGCGGCTTGCTCATCCGCGGCAGCGCCAACTTCTGCTTCTGTCAGGGGCCTTCGTGGGTCTGAGGAGCGTGATGCTTCACATGAAGCTGCTGCTGCTGCCTCCATCAGTTATATTTTCCTCAGGGAGGTGGCAGTGTTGGTCAGACTACATCAGGGCAGCGGTGCAGAGCAAACAAACTCAATGAAGAAAGTGTGAGCGTATGTAAACATATATGACGGAGACTGATGTCATGGGAGGGGGGTTAATCCCCACCTTTGACATGTCCAGGTGCACACACACACACACACACACACACCAAACATGTGGAACATCAGCTCCCAAAGTGGCCAAATTTAGATAACCTCTGACCCCCCCTCCAGAGTCTAATCTCCTTTTATCAGAGCTACAGAGCGAGGACGTCTGTCCACTCTTCTTCAGCTGCAGCAGCAGGACCAGAGCATTAACCCGCCCGAGACGTCAGTCACGCACAATACTTTTATAAGCAGGAAGACATCAAAGACGGGCCATAAACCCATCACAGCGCGACAGTGAGCTGCGGTCAGGAGCATTTCTGACTCCCGCTGGCCTCCCGCTGGTATTCCTGTGCCATCACATGCCAGCAGTATATTGCACACACCTGTCACTCGGCTACCGTTGCGCGTTTGGACACTAGACAGAGAGTTCAGACAAAGTCGGGAGCCAGCTGAGGTTGGACTTACCTGATCTAAATTTGCTTCGTATCAGAATGGAGTGCTCGGAGCCCAGAAGAGTCATAGTTCTTGCGGTACAGTTCCAGCGTTCATAAGTCGCAAAAACAAGTCAGACACACTCAGGAAGCGGCTCACACTCTGACCCCGCCAGCCACCGCTGGAGCCCAGACTCAGATGACACAGAGCTGACCCCGGCTGCCTCATCAACAGACCAAGAAGAAAACTGCTCAAGAAAAAAAGAAGTGGCTGTCAGCCTCTCAGCCGGTGTGCACTGCTGCTGCTGGTCTCGGCTCTCTCCCGCAGTGGTAGATGAGTGACTGTGGGAGTCTGAGGGCCGATGAGGCTTTGGTCCCATCCAGCTGAGAGCTCTGAGCAAGGCCAGGGACAACACTCAGAGATATGCCCTGCTCGGGGAGGGGCCAGCCGGCCAGGGTTTCCTGCAAGCCCCGCCTGCCGCAGCCCGGAGGCAGGACAGGGCTTGGCTGATGACTTCTTCCTCCCTTGCCACTAGTGTAAATATATCTGCCTATCAGCCCAGCTGACTGTCATTAGGGAGGAGAGAGAGTCGCTGTGGACGGGGAGGGAGAGATCAAGATAGATTCGGAGTGGAGCAGCCATGCAGCCAGGAGGGGAAAAGTGGGAAGAGCAGAGTTTCACTTCTTCTCTTGTGTATATTGGCAAAAAGTTGAGAAAAAGTAAGGGATAAATTTACCTTATCTTCAAAAACCATCTATGTAGATGCGACTCAGTGGTTCATTTATTGTTTTACGCAGCACTAATTCCATAAAAGTTGGAATACTGTGTTAAAATGTGAATAAAAATAAAATGTCATGATTTGCAAACCTTATATAGAACACGGAAAGCATTGAAAATGTTGGAAGAGAGAGATTTTACCATTTTATCATTTTGAAACTTGATGGCAGGAATATCAAAATAATCAAAGTTTACATCTCTGCAGCGTTCCCTTCTTCTTTAAACAGTTCATATACGCCTGGAGAGTGAAGAGACCATAACGTTTCTTTAAGAGGAATGTTGTCCCAGTCTTCTAGGTTTAAAGAAGCTCATCAGTCCCGGATCGTCTTTTTTTTTTCAAACTTTCTGTATTGTGATGCACCAAATGTTTTTTAGTTGGTGAACAATCTGGCCTGCAGGCAGGTCAGTTCAGCAACTGACTCTTGTCTTGCTGAAAAAATCAAGGCTTTGTCTTAAAGAAACATCTGGACAGGAGAAGACGTTGCTCTCTTCAGCACTGATGTCACCTTTCCAGATGTGCCCGCTGCCTGCTCCATAGGCACTAATGCGCCAACCATCAGAGATGCTCGCTCTTGAACGGAGAGCTGATGAAAGCCAGATGATCCCTGAGCTCTTCAGGGGACTTTTAAATCCACAAGGAACAATGAACACCTTCCTCTTTTCATTGGCTTTTAACAAAGTTTCATTTGACATCCATGTTCCATTTAGTGTGGGTTTTTTTCTTATGGGATGCATTTGATGATAGTCTGATATAATCTTTTATGTCATCTTGTATCTCATTTTATTGTTGTCATGCACTTGAGCTGCACTTTGGTCAACTTTGGTTGTTTTAAATGACACATTAAAGGAGCTTTGGTGCAGAGATCAGATGGATCATGTTCACACGTGGCTTCCTCTTTGCATGTTAGAGCTTTAACTTGCATTTGTGGATGCGTCTCCAAATGCGTCTATAAACGACGACTTACAGAAGCGTTCCCGAGTCCATGGAACAGTTTCCAGGGCAAAAACGTGTCTGGTTTTAGGGAGGCGCCACCTGACGGCCTTGTCCCCTGCGCACAGAGATTTCTTCTGATTCTTTGATTTTTCTTTTCCTTCGTGTTGTGTTTTATAACCCTAAGCACCATGGATGATGGGATAATCACAGCTTTGCAATGTGACACTGAGGAACATGATTCTGGAAGCGTTTTGTAGTTTGTAAACAGGTTTTCGTGGTTTGGTGAATCTCTAATCTAATTTTGCTGATGAAACGTCTCACTTTGGGCATTTTGGTCAGTTTTCTCTGTTCTCATGTGACTTTGTGAATCTTTGCATTCTCTGCTTTACATTTTACACACCGTTAATTAATTATTTTGATTATCCTTCATCGTTTACAGTTTTAGGGTAAAAAGAAATGGGAGGAGCCATCGTGCAACAGTTTGGGCATTCAGGTTTGTGATCTCTCAGTTAAGTCAGTGAATTTGATGTTAAAAGATTGAGCAGCGTTGCAGTGTCGGTTTAGCAGATCAATGCAATGCGATACGCTTGTAAAGCGCCTTTGGGAGAACAGACTCTTATTTGAATAAAAAGGGTGTGTGTTGAAATTATTTATATAGTATGAAGGGGTTTTAAGGTCCTTTCAATACAAAAATGGGAAATATTTTGAAACTTTTAGTTTGTTTATGACAACCACCACAAAACTGTCGACACGAGAAAGCTGTCCCGCTTACAAAATCTCGTTCCGTCCTTCACTTGTGTCAGCTTGTCTTTTTACACCTTTCGTCGATACACGCCATAAGACGACAATAACCGATCAGCGGTGTTCCCATCCTCCAGTTTCCACATACCAGCTGGAAGTCTGTTGGAGCTGAACTAAGCTATGTGCCCGGTCTCCTCCGAGGGCGGCGTTTGCCAACTACAAGTCCGATACGGCGCAGAGCCTCCCAGACGTCTGTCAACATGAGACGTCAGCTGGAGCCGCGAAGGATTAACAGTTGTTTATTCTTAGGTTTGATTCGAATGATTTACAGAGTTTGAGACAACGCTGGAAAATGAAAACACCACAAATGTCTAAAACTCTGGTGGGGGAGAACGTGCTGGAACATCGGCGGCCTCTGTTTTTGTTACGGAGCAGGTGTCAAACTCTGGGATGTCAGTTGTTCCAGAGGACTGGTGTCTGAGTAAACCCAGATTACAAGGTCCGGCGAACACAGCAGAGGAGGGGGGTTGGAGGTTGGGGGGGTCAGTGAAATACACTACCTGTCTCTGGACCAGACAGGCTTCCTGTCCTGACACTGCACAAAGGCCAGTTCAAGAAAATCTGATCTTGTTTTAGGATAAACACTCAGCCCCCCCACCAAAAAAAAAAAAAAAACCCAAGCATCATTTTTCAAGTAGCCTCCACTTCTCATGTTAAGTTCTTCATCTATTTATTCGGTTTTATTGACGTAATTACATATGAATTCGTAAACATCCATCAACAGACAGCTGAGTGCGGCAGTGAGCGTCTCCCGCGGCGACCTGCAGAACACCGTCAACCAACCAAATCCAGCGCTGAAGTACCTAAAAACATCTGAAGCTGAGCTGCACCACTAAATATTCTCGTAGCGATGGTAATAAATGTGTAAAAGTGAGTCTCCTGCAGGGACAGCGTCATGACAAGTTATCTTGTTTGATTTTATTTGCCATTTTTATGGTATACAATGCAGTCTCTGAAATCCTCCATAAAATGTACAATCTTTATATTTACATCAGCTCTGCTGAGCGTTTTACTGTCTTTTAGCTCACTCCACAGCTCGCCACTCCCACCTGCACTTACAGCAGTCCTGCAGCTACTTTTGCGTTTATGAAGAAAATAAACTATCCGTCTAAGTTCTGAGTGTACGGCGCCTTTCACTCCGCACAAAAAAGAGTAAAAAATGGCCTTATTGTCAGTGAGTGATGCACATGTTGTTATATTTTAAGCTGAGTGCATAAACGTCACAGTGATCAGATAACCTGCTACTTGGGATTTCCAAAATAAGAGCAGCATTTGTTTTCTTTGCAAGCATTTATTTAGAATACTGTGTGTTTAATTAACTGCTTGTATTTTACTGAAATTTCATATTTTGCTCAGGTTTTAATGCTTTACTAAAGAGTTAAGGTGTCGGGAGCTCAGGTGTAAACATTTATGATGTTCACCATCAGGTTTACACAAGTCAATTTGAGAGCCGAGTTTCACCACTTGGACTCCTATGGAAGCAGCTGGAGCTGCAGTACAGTCCTCGGTTCTCGTCTTGCTCAATTTGTCTGCAGCTTTAAACCGGGACAACCCTTACTCTGTGACTTTTAAAGCTTCTCAGACGTGACACTCATGGTTTGAACTGTACCTCTCTGAGCTTTCCCTCGGTTTCATGGCCAGGACGCACATCCACGTTCAACAGCTACTCTACTGAGGTTCCTCAAGGCTCTGTGCTGGGACCCCTTCTGTTTGCAATGTACACAGCCTCCTTGGGCCTGGCCATCTGCTCACATTGCTTCCTGTATTTGCCAGATGATACACAACCAGTGAGATTTGTCACATGACTATGTTTAAGCCTCAATGGCTGGATTTTCTTTGAGTGACCACACTGCACTTGTCTTGATCAAAAGAAAATGATCATATCTGACAGAACATGCCACCACACTGTAATGGTTATTTCACACCTTTAACGCATTGCCAAATCAAAGTCTGATTGCCCTGATGTCTCCAGCCACTTTAGGCCCGCTGTAATTCGCCATATAAAAACATCAAGTTTAAAACTGTCAAGTTAGAACTTTGTTAACCTGTTTTTATCGACGGTCAATTCAGCCGGTTGACTCGCATCGTCACATTCATGGGCACTGTTCCAGTTCTTGTTTTGAGGCATTAAATCAATCTTTGAATTTTAATGTAAGAAATTATTCTAAAAAGAATCATAACTGGATACTAAATAAGGCCTAAACACTTGAAGTAAATAAGGCTTCTACATGAGGAATTATGGGATGCTCCGACTACCACATTCCTCTTGGGAATATTGTCTGGTACTGCAATCCTTCTGCACGAGGTAATCTCCGCACTGTTTTCGTTTGTGGATTTCCTGATGGTGGTACAAGCTGCCAGATATTATCAGAAGGGCGGTGTCCCTCTATTGAGGCTTCAGGAATCTCTTTAAGACTCATCGCCGCTTCTTCTCACACCTGTAACAATCTAACGTGGTTCACTTGAACTTACTTTGAACCTTCAAACAGCACAACCTGCTCCTCTCATCCTCTGTCAGCTTCAAGTAGATTTGGCCTTAAAACTGTTCAGACCTACGATGTAGAGACGTTTAAAAATGTCATCACATCTCAGCCACTGAGGAAACAACGAATATCAGATTAAAGACTTTTTCTAATAGTTACACTCTGATTTCATAGATTATTCATTTTGCCTTCATAATTATTTTCATTTTCAAAAAAAAAAGAAATGGATGTTTTATGTACCTTTAAAACTGTGCAAATCTAAAGAGTGAAAGTTTCTGTTTGTATCATCAAAAGTCGTTTATTTCTTTCTTTTTCCCCAAAAGTTACAGGTGCAGTTATTGGTACAGGATATTAAATATAAGTGCATCACGTAAAAGGACTGAATTTCTGAATTCATTTGTGATTTTTTAAAAACGTTTTGTAGGTTTATAAAGTTCAAAGTGCGGACGTTTAGGCCCGTCTCGACAACATTTTCACGTTGACGCATCACTGCGCCACTTTCCCACCCTGCCCCTTTTCAGTTTGCTAAATACACAGACTATGAAGGACTTTTATGTGATTAAGACAAGCCTTTTCTCCACATTGTGCAAAATCTGTGTCCATAGTGGAAACCGGTCACTGAGAGCTTTGTCTGGCAACAGTTCACTGCTTCTGCCTCGCCGCCATCCATTTTAATCTCTTCACACCATAAACACATCTTGGCTTTTGTTGCCGACAAGCCTCGACAGACACCAGCGAGATGCGTCCACCAAAGCACGTAATATATTAACGTAATGAATGATACACCCGTGTGTTTGCTGTTAGTCTGTGTGCTGACGCGTGCTGGGGCGAGCTCCCAAAAACCCGCAAAATACTCAAGTCAAATATTTACACAAAACCTTCTTGGGCTGCAAATTCATCCTTGACATTTGCAAGTGCATTTGTCTTGTGTGTGCTGTGAAGGAGCGCACGCAAATTACACAGGTGCACATGCACACACAGTCCGGTGTCTTAATTAGCAGGTGAAAATGCTTAAAGGGAAGGTCTGTCAGAGGGTTTGACAGTGTACACACAGCGTCTCAGAGATTCCTGAGGAGGTCACCCAGTCCTGGCTTAATCCTCCCCTTTAATTGGGCCCAGTGTCAACAGACGTGACAAGTCTCATCTGAACTGTCTGGAGCCACACGTGTGTGTGTGTGTGTGTGTGTGTGCGTGTGTGTGTGTGTGAGATAAAGCCACAAAGCGAGCTGAAGACCACGCTCATAAACCAAATGGACAGATCTGAGTGAACATTTTGGACATTATATACAGCACGCATGCAGACGGAGGAGCGGCGGTGGTCAGAAGCCTTTTCACTGGATGCAGATTTCAAAACAATGCTTCCTTACTGTCATAACTTAAACGTCTTTGTCTGAAAAAGCCACATTCCACAACACAACAGTTCGTGTTTATTGGCCAACTGTGCAGACGTTTAGATCAAAAAATGACTGTTAGTGTTTTGTGTGATTTCTTGTGTTTTAGATAGAGCAGATGTGGTTTAGTAAAATGGTCAAACTGCCTAAAATATAAAAATGATCTTCAGAGTCGTCTGGGGAAAAACACTTGTTAAATACACTCGGTCTGTTTTTTTCTCACACAAGGTCGTTACATTATCGTTGCTGCTTGTGCCAGTAAACGGCAGACCAGCGCTTTGTGAAAACTCGTCGCTGACAGGAACAGCCACGTCCTCTGAAGGTTTTGACGTTGTCTGCTTAAGTGCCACTCGTTGAACCCAGCTGCCTGCCAGCCAGTCGCCTGACGGAGTCTTAAGGGTTGTATGAATGGAGCACATGCTGCAAACTGTATTGCAGATCAGACCACAGCAGTTATGTTGAAGGAAATAGGAGGAACACTGTTGTTTTCTTTAAGGGTCAACTATCATTTTTCTTCATCCTTCCTACCTGTGCCCATCACTGGAGGATGATGAACCAGCACTCGCTTTTCTGCAGAAAACTGCTGGTTAAAAAAAGGCTGTGTTCTTACTAAACTACAACGTGACTGCGGTTTAAAGATGTTCTGGAGATTGTTCCACCTCCACGCTCCGGCTGTGCCTTCACACTTATCCAGAGAAGAGGGCCCACCCATCCTTATGATACCTTTATACATCGTCACCTCACGCACGGCCCTGCTTCAACCTCACAAAGCTTAACTTAGGTGTAACAGCATTCTGCTTCTTTGCAATTCACACAACACAGCAGGGTGGAATAAAGGTGCTACAGCGGCAGAATAAACTCAGTCACTGTGTGAACAGCTCAAAGACATTTGCCAGCATGTCACTGAGACATGGCGGCAGATATGTGGAATGTCAAGTATCCGGAGCATCGGCCAATTCCCCAGTCCGGCCACGGCCAAAGAGAGAGCGATGAGGGATACCACGAAATTAGTCATTTAGTGAGTGAATGTTGGTTATGCTTATACATCAACGTTAACGTGGTCATGACGCGTTTTCACGAGTTGTGTTTAATGCCAGTAACTTCTTTAGTTTTAGAAGAGGTTTAGAAGCCTCTTATTTCCAAAGACTGAAATATACGAGAAAAAAAAGACTATATATATATATATATATATATATATATATATATATATATATATATATATATATATATATATATATATATATATATATATATATATATATATACTTTTCCTCAAACGCGATGATGCTCTGAAAAAACAGAGTTTGAAAAATGTGATTTTAAAGTAAATAGAACATTTGAAAAAACATTTGTGCACTTAATTACAGTTAATTGCAAGTTAACTGTAAAAATCTTGTGATTAACTGCGATTAAAAGGTTTGAATCGATTGACAGCCATACCATAATATCATCTTATTCTCCATTTTGATGTTGCTGCTTTGTTGTTGTCGTTTTCTTTACTGCTCCTCACACAACCCTTTTATTTATCTGGGCTCCGGATCAACGCTGTGACTCACTGGCTGTTCGAGACACGGGGCGATGTGGGGCTGGCACGCCGCAGGGTGGGCATCGTGGGATCTAGTGACTTTTCCGATCTTGCTTGACCATAATACAACCAGTAACAGGACATTTGTGTTACTGGAACCCAGCTGCCTGCATGCTTCCACCGACCGTTGCCAAAGAAGTCCATGTCAAGTTTAGATTTGTGCACATCATTTAATTAAAACAGGATGCAAAGTTCTTTGTGGTGTTTTTTAAAAAGCACAGTGGAAAACCAAAACCCAGTCCATTTTAGTTCAATACTTTATTAAACCCAAAAAGGGGAATTTTTTAGAACTGGTGTAGCATCAACAGAAATGATATGTGATCTTTGAATACAGGACTACAGTGAGGGTAAAAGGTCCGTAAAAGGTAACATGATCCGAGGCGGCACCGCATCTTAAATGTACTGGAGCCCAAAGATGGACCAGGGAGCTGGATGGGAGACGTTATGATGGTCGTTATGATCAGGCGAAATTTGTAGATGGCTGCGTGAGGTAACGGGTCAATAGAGCGCCGCTGAAGAGTTTGTTTGACAACAAGGGAGGAGGTTGTCAGGTCGGGAGTGCACAGCATATGGGTGGGTCCGTTTGTGTTCATGTGCATGGATGTGTGTGCGTGTTTGTTAGGGGACACATGCGGTGGCCTGCGCGGCCCGGCTGCAGCAGCTGTGTCGTATCAGTCTAAGTGCCGCTGCGCTGCTCTGTCTCAGATATCTGCTCATGGCCAACCGCCGTCCGTGGCGGTTGGTGCTCAGGTAAACACTGACTTGGAAGCAACCGCTCAGCTGCTCTAACACAAGTTATGTGTTGTACAGTCAGTTTGGTGATGCTCCAGCATCAGCGTTGACTCCGAGGAAAAAAAACATTAGAAAGAAAGTGGGTTGATGTGCGTTCAGATGATGGCGCTGGGATTAACAGTGGGACCCGGGCTGTTATCAGCACCCAATCAGCCTTATCAGAGAGCTGAAGGGTTTCTCACGACACGAGCTGGCTGGCTAAAAACAAAACCACGTCAGAGAAAAGTGGAGATTGTGGAATGCAAACAGAGTGAGTGAGTATAGAGAGTAAAAGAGAAGAGGACGTGGAGAAAGAATGAGCCTGGAGGAGAAAGAAAGATTGTTAGAGGAGAAGAGGAGGCGAAGGGGGAGGGGGTTGAGAGTGAGACATGGACGGAGCCAGACGTGGAGTCGAGCTCAGCGTTTCTGACTTGTGGTTTATAATGAAGAAGTTCCAGTGGGTGCGAGCCGAACCCAAACCAGAAGTGACAGAAAGACGATGCCGAGCCAGCAGCCTCCCCTCCCCTCCTCCCCTCCTCGCCTCCCCCTCCATCACTCCTTTGCGCTCATGCTCCATCTTTATCTGCTAGGAGGCTCGGTCACCTTCACTCTGCGTTCCCTCCTCGGATCGCCGTGGAGACCAAGCCGCGGACGTCTGCCGCCAGGTTTGGAAATGTCAACATGTTTGAGAGACACCGCTGCAGTCCGAAAAGAATCCCAGAAAACACAACATCATGTACAAACCAAAAACACCAAGGGGAGATACTGCTTTGTGTTTTTGTGGTTGTTTAGATTTTGGCAATTGACTTGGCCTCCGCTGTAGTCTGCAGGCGCTGGCGGGTGGCCACGCCAGCGAGGGCAGGGAGGAGGGGTCCACGTCTGTGAGGCTGGAGCTCAGAGACGGGCCTCCATCGCCACAGCTTAACTCTAACTCCTGCCTTTTACCGAAGGCTATTCCCTGGCTTTGTGTGGTATTCCTGAAACGTCACTATCAGAAATTTAATAACTCAAAGTCTGCTTTGTTGTTGTCAATGTGTGTCCGTGACTAACGGGCCAGATGAAAGGCACGTCACCAGGAACCGGCCCTGCACACATCTTTCATCGTGCTTGACTGAGTTATGGAGAGAATCTGGTTGGATTAAAATTACCACGCTGAAGTGTAATGATTATGAACTGAAATTATTCCAGAGCAAATCTAGTTAACAGCTGACGAGATGAGCACAGGTCTCGCACGTCTTGTACACGTGGTACAAGAGCTTCGAAACTTTGTAAATAGGAAACTCACAACCTCCGGGGTAATCTCTTTTGCCCCCTGCACCCAGTCCACCCAAAGACAAAGTTCAGTGTTGAACATCCTGGGAAAAAAAAGAACGTATGTAGATTTGGTTTTTGCTTTGGATTCGCCGTCTCCTGCCACAGCAGCTGTGTCCCAGCATCTACGTTGCTTCGTGCACTGTTTGCAGGGTCTGTTGTGTTCTCTGTATTATAGCAGCTGTTTTTTTAAATACTTGGTAGATGAAGATTCTTTAAGAAGTGGCAGTGATGCGTCAAACTGCAGTTTTTGAGACTTTACCTTGCCGTGAGTACTGTGAGTAGAACTAGTACAGCCCTGTGAATTCAGTTCTTAGTCAGAGGTGCAACATTTCTTACAGATTTCTGTATTACCGTTTAATCATACTAGTTTTGTTTTTCACATTTTACTTGGTTTCATTCTAACTATATGATCAAAAGATGGAGAATGATAAAAAAAACCTTATCATAGTTCAGAGTACAGCGGCCTTTAGACAGCGTCCCTAACCCTAACCCTAACCCTAACCCTAACCCTAACCCTAATCCTTACCCTAACCTTAATCCTAACCCTAACCTTAACCCTAACCCTAACCCTAAACCTAATCCTAATCCTAATCCTAACCCAAACTCTAACCCTAAACCTCACCCTAACCTAACCTAACCTAACCTAACCTATACCTAACCCTAACCTTAATCCTAGCCCTCTCTAACCCTAACCCTAACTCTAACCCTAACCCTAACCCTAACCCTAACCCAAACCCTAACCCTAACCCTAACCCTAACCTAACCTAACCTATACCTAACCCTAACCTTAATCCTAACCCTAACTCTAACTCTAACTCTAACTCTAACTCTAACCCTAACCTAACCTAACCTAACCTAACCTAACCTAACCTAACCTAACCCTAACCCTGCTTTAAGGAAACATCACCTGCAGTTCAGTCTAAAAAATGCAACAGTCCGAGTCAATCATGGCTTCTGTTTGCCTTTGGTAGATGACCCTGTCATGACAGCCTCACCCATCAATAAATAATCTGCTGTTAATTGTATGTTCTACAAACTACAAGCAGCAAATGTTTTTGCCTCCCTATTAAAGTCTAGATTTGTTTGTATTTCTTAAAAAAAAAAACAACCCCACCCCATAAAACTATGAAGTTGGTCTGCAAAGGCACTGAAACATTTTTTGTTTGTGTCTGATGAACATTCAAATAAATGTGCAAAGTCTTCATTTAAGTGGAAATGAAACTGGGTTTGGAGACACCTTGAAATGGAAGTGCTTAACTTGTATTAAAGGTAGGGTAAGTGATTTCTGGACGACGTCATATCTATTGAAAACACGCCCCATCAGGAGCAGAAACCCTCCCCCTACCTGTGATTGGCTGGATCAATAATTGACATGGATTTTGGGAGCACGTTTCCCCGCTCTGTTTCCAGTTTACTAGACAACTAGCGTATGGTGAGGTGATGTTCACTGAATGTGACAAAAAGTGTTCTGTGTTAAAAATTATATTGAATCATCTGTATTGATTTCTTTCTTCAAGTCTGTAAAGTACCCTACAGAAAATTACCTGTATTTAGTTATTCTCCAGGTAGTAAAGAGAAATAAATGCGTCTTGTATTCTGCACCTCTGTCACATCAGGCTGAATCACGATGTGGTTAAAGCACCTTCCAGAGTATCCGGGGTGTAACCACAACCACAGCCAGCCAGCTTAGTGACTTTGTCACCATATTTAACAAGCTTTCAGTTCTCCAGCACATTTTGCTAAAAAAAAAAAAAAAAACAACTAATGAAAAACCTTGCAACTTTTTTTCAGGCGCTATTGAAGACTTGTAGATGCTAATGTGAAAGCACGTCTCAGTGAGCAGAGGGTGCTGCCGTTGGCCCCTCCCCCACACCAAAACATCCTCAGGTGGCCCAGGCCTCCTGCATCCGCTCCCAGCTCCAGCCAGAGCCCCATCGCATCCAAACTGATAAAATATTGTGCTGTCTCGTTCTCGTAACTCACAATTATGCTTTATATCGTCTCCTAAGTTAGGTGTATCGACATACCGCTGCCCCTTTACTGATCGTCAGAACGTCCAGCACTTCCTAAATGTGCAGGCTGAAAAGTTTCCACCAGCACATTCTTTCCCCCAATGAGAATCGACCATAGCCGTGTTTTTGTTGCCGTGACCCCACCCCAACCACTCCGCCGTCCCCATAACCCCACCGGCCCGCCTTCCCCAAATGATGTCTGTTTGACAGAGTAACGCACGCTTGCCCAGACGGTTATACCAGGTCAGATTTGTGTCCTTCAAAAAAAAAAAAACATACTGGAGTTCAACTGCTGGGCAATAAGATCTGGGAACAGCGTTTGAGGTGGCTGACAGACAGAGAGCAGACACGGGGGTTGCCACAGGCCAGAGTCTGATCCCTGGGTACAGAGCCGGTATCTGCTGGGCTGGACTCCACTTGACCCTTCAGGGCTGAAGACTTATTTTTAGGACTACAGCCATCTGTACGTGTGTGTGTTTATCTTCCTATGTATGTCATACGTGTCGTGTGTGTGTGCATGTTCAGGAGCGTGCATGTTATCAGCAGCAGCGAGCCTGATGTTTTCTGCCATTCCATGTTCAAACCAAACACATGGCTGCGTGTAATATCTGCTTGCAGTGGGATGTTGAGAGGTCTGACTTATACGACTTGTCAGTAAGAAATGATGCTATCGTCACGGCGACCCATTGATTCGGTATGTTGCCATTTTTATTATTTTTCCTGCGATAGGTAATTCTGTCAGACAAACCTCTCTTTCTTCCTTGCCTGATTCTAAAAGCTGAATCAACAAAGGGGCACCAGCCGCTACAGGCTCCTGCTTACTTTTCATGCCCTGGGGACCGTCTCTGGGTCGTGATCAAATGTTGTTCCAGGGTTCTGAAAGGGATTATAAGTGTGTTTTATGTGTATGTGTGTGTGTTTTAACCCCAACATAACTCTAAAGGATTCGGTGCGTTTGGGAGTCGTGATTGATTGAGTAATAGGATAAAGTTAAGATCAAACTGTTGATTCAGCAAGCAGGATCATGAACTGGGAGAAAAAACTATTGCCTTTACCACATTGGTTGTGGCAATTTTCATGCAGTGGCGGCAGCCTGGGTCGGGGGTAGGGGTGGGCAGTCTACACTGCGGGCCACGGAGTAAATCTAGAAGACAACAAAAGCAATGGAGGGATAGAAGCAGAAGTTACTGCACAGGCCTGTTTCAATGTATGTCCTGTCTCACTTGGTGAGCTATGTGAACTAAATCTCTGTGTTACTCATTTAGCAGCCGCTTTTATCCAAAGCAGCAGTAGAGAAGTGAACGGAGAAAAGTGCAGGAGATGTGAGTTATATGAGTCAGGGTTCAGAGGGTAGACGTTCCCAGGACAGACGTGTCTTTAGGGGTTTCTTGAAAGGAAAGAGGGACGCCCTGCTCGGATAGCAACTGGTAGCCCACTCCACCAGCGTGGAACCACGAATGAGAACAATGTGGACCGTGTTGTGTGTCGGGGTGGCAGTGCCAGACGGCGTTCCAGCGAGGACATAAGGATTGTTCAGGAGTATGAGCCTCATTGAGAATCGTGCTGGATATGGTGGTTAACAGAGTCAAAGTCAGCTGTTGAAAGCAGCTACAGTGTACATGGAAAAAGAGTACACATAGATCATTATACCAGCTATTATAACAGCGTTGCTCATTATTATGGGTATTTGACATCATCAAACTAGGGGAGAACTATCTGGTGATTTGAGATTCGTCCTGGCTTTGGCATATCGGCTATCAGCCTGCAAACAGCAGCTGAAATAACCTTGGATATATTCAAAATGTCCAAACTCTTCATCGTGAACACTGTAATTTCTTTATAAAGGAAATGCTTAAAAGCCAAAAAGAATCAGAGTAAATAATATAAATACCGCCAACGCTTTCAAGTGCTGGGTCACATTAGGACACGCTTGAAAAATCTGAACCTTTCTGTTAATTTATTGGTGTCACGGTGGACAAGCAAGTTGCACCAAACGCTGGTAGTTAACTTTATGAGATGTAAAAATTATTGTTTAAGCTCTCTCACACACACACACACGCCCACACACACACTATTCCTTATTACAGAGCAGCACAAACTGATTCTAGATACAAAATGCCCCCATATCCCATCATAATCACACCATGTTCGGTCACAGTGTCCACAGTGTTTGCTCAGATAGCCGTCTATGGATTTGCTCCGTTGAAACAACAACAGTTACAAATTATTTTAAATGTCACGCAGGCTTGTTAAAAGACACTCCGGTTTTGTGTGAAACGGAAATAAACTATTTTTACTAACTATAATGAAGACAAAGGCAAAGATGTTGCAGTTGGAGGGTGCAGATCTTTGGAATACCAATGCATGACACACACAAAACCACAATTAGATCTGACTCAGAGCATGAATGTGGAGGGTGAGAGGGATAGTATGTCACAATGACCAGAGGTGTCACTTTCTGTCTCCCACACGTGCATATTCACAATGAAGTATGATGTCATTGGCTGCCTGTCTGCCGAGTTGTGAATCACAGGCTGAAGGACTCACAGGCTCCACACGAGCCGGGAGGACGACAGGGACACGAGGGGGAGGGATGGAAAAAGGGGAGTAAACGGCAGAGAAGGAATGGAGAGATGACTCCACGGTGTCCTCCACCGAGGAAAGATTCCACATTTTAGATCTCAGATGTCCAGCTTGTTGAACACGACACCTACCTTGTAAAATGTGCTACTTGAGAAACGCTGCTCTAAGCAGGGGTGGTGTAGCGAGCGCGTCCAGTTGGGAATTTCTGTGCGTTTCTATCAATTCATTTCGATTAGAGCTGCAGGTAGGTTAGAAGATGGCCCTATAACTGTCCAGGCTCTGCCCCACCTCTCATCTGATGGTAACTTGGACTACCCCAGATATTGATTTTGCTTATTAAAGCATGCAGGACCTCAGCCAGCGGAGATCCTGCTGGAAGATGGCCATCTGGTGGTGGTCTAAGAACACAGAAAGTGTCCAAACTGTTCTTCGTAAGCAGAAAAGAGGCCAAATTCGTAGAAGGAGCCACAACTTCCACATGGCAGGTTTGTCAGATTCGTTGCAGCTGTGAGACGAGTTCGGTCGTGGCCGGCGTTTGTCACTGATTCTGTCCATAGCTGTATAAACAGATGGGGGGTGCAGCCAAAGGGACAGAGGGGGTCCGGTTCGGTCTCCTCAGGAGTACGTTCTGCACACATTTCTGCGCTTGTGGATGATGTAGTTCTGTTGGTTACATCGAGACATGATCTTCAGCTGTCACTGGAGAAGTTCACTGCCGAGTGTGAAGCAATGAGAATCAAAACCTCCAAGTGGTTCTCATTTGTAAAAGGGTGGAATGCCCTCTCTGGGTTTGGAGGAGTTGAAGTATCTCGAGGTGTTGTTCATGAGTGAGGGACACTGCTGACAGGCAGATCCATGAGGTGTCCTCAGTAGTATGGACTCTGTACTGGTCTTCTACAGTAAAGAGAGAATTGAGCCAGAAGACAAGAATCTAGTTGGTGATCTGGGTTTCTACCTTCACCTATGGTAGAAGACTGAGGTCACAAGCTGCTGAAAATTAGGGTAATCTAAAGGTTGAACTGTCCCTCAGAGATAGGATGAAAAGCTTCATCATTTGTGAGGAACTCGGAGTAGAGAAGAGCTAGTTCAGAAGGTTCTTAATCTGGTTTTGATACTTCCTGGGAAGGTCTTTCAGGAAGGTTGGCTGCTTTGCTCAGGCTGCTGCCCAAAACCTCTAAAGTCGGATAAGCAGAAGTTAATGGATGGATTTAACTAACCAACCAGAACGTCACTGCGCATCTTAAGAAGGGGTTCGGTCGACTAAAGCAGGATAAGGACATAAAGACTGTTTTAAGATCCACAGATCCACCAAGTTCCTGCCAAACTCTCAGAAGCACAAACTGTCGTACATGCAGATCCCCGTTGCTTATGCGCTGTTTGTTAATTTGAAGGAAGACACCTTGCTGCTGTGATTTCAAGGATCACTTTCACTTTCTGCGTACTTCACACAAGCCTGTAAACTGGCCACTCGACTCGCCATCAGCTTGACTGACAGCTCGGAAATGTTGCACTTCTCAACATGTCCGAGGGTGCAATTTGTCAGATAAACAGTTTCTGAGGACCAGACAGCAACCAGCTTGTGAGGTCAGGAGGGGGAACGCGGCGCATTGGAGAGAGTGAACGCCACAAACAGATCGCTGCCGTTGTCTCCGTTTCCACTAATCAAGTCACAAGACAATAAATGTTGAGAGTTTTCGCATTCCTTCACTTTTGGTTGTGTGTTGTGTTTTCACATACGCATTTGTGAAGAAGAATAGGTTGAAAGTGCAACCTATAGGGAAGACGCTGTGTATGAAATGTTTTAATGTTTAAGTGGGAGGAAAGGAACAGAGCGAGTATTAATGAGGGAACTTTAGTGAAAGTGACCTTGCATTGTGCTTCGGGAATTGGCAGAATAACGACTGAGAACGTGCTGCCCGGTGACTCTTATCATTCCCGTCTGTCAGAGACGAGAACACTCATGGCCTGAGGAGACGGGTGCCTGAAATTCTCTGGAGAGGTCTGCTGTTGGCTCAGACTCTGCAGGTCAGAGATCACACCGACCACATGCCATGAAGACAGGAGCTGTGACGTGGACGTTTGAGACGCGGTTCCTTTTGCTGTTCAGTCAAAGAGGCAAAACAGCAACTGCACGAATGCTTGAAAGCATCAAGTGAAACGTGTACAGAGGCTGAAGGTCCCGAAGGTCCCGAAGGTCCCGAAGGTCCCGAAGGTCCCGAAGGTCCCGAAGGTCCCGAAGGTCCCGAAGGTCCTTGTTACAGCCAGCCTGGGTTTGAGTCCAACCAAGGGAGGTTTTCCTATGTCCTTTCATGATACGTTGTGATCCGCACCCTCAGCAGCAGAACACTGCAGGAAGTGGGTTTGCGGCCTGTGTTTGGTTCATTTTATAAGAAGATCAGGAGTAGGATTAAAAGTAGAACTCATTATTGTCACGGTTAAAATTGTAAAATTGGCTAAAAGCAAAATAAATGAAACATTAGCTGAAATTAAATTTACAGTTTGCATATAAAAATAACAACAGCGCAGTTAGAAAGAGACTGCACAAATATGTCATGCAGCATGGCTTTTATTTGCCAAGTTTCATCTGAGCAAACCAACAAATGTCAAGAACCACATACTTTTCTTTATAATTCTCGATTTCGTAAATGCTTCGAACTGAAAGAAGCTGTCCTGGCTTCATGTGCATGTGATGACTTGTCATTTTGTCATTGACTTTGTGTTGTGTTACAATTATTTATTTACCGTTAAGAAAGAGGACTAAAGAAAACGTAGAGGGACGGGGGTAGTAATGTATCGCTGCTTCATCAGGAGAGAAGAAGGTCTAAGTGGTGCGTTGCTCACAAAGCTGAGCCCTCAGAGGAAGGGGATGCTTGCAGATCTGTGTTCAAGGAAAAGGTGTTGCATTCCATAAAAGAAAAAGCAGATATAGTTTGAAAGATTTTCCTAAATGTACAGAATACAGATAATAAAGTAATTGAGGCCCTGCCTCCCTTTCTTATCAGCTGTAAAGTCTCTTTTAGCCCAGTTTTTCCAGGTCTTAATTTCACAAAAAAGCCAACGTTCAACAGCTGTCTCCATCAAAACAAAGCAAACAGTGGATCTAAAAGCAGAAACCTGGTCTCGCTCCTTTCCATTTTAATAACATTTCCGAGATTATTGAAAATGAAGCACAATGTGCATAAACAGAATACGATCAAACCAGATTGCTGTCCTGACTGTTAATTGGAGAATATCTGTGAAGAAGACATGCTTGACCCTGATAGGATCGCCTTTCAATTGGTTCCAGCACAATCTCCGTATAAAAGTTGGTATTCTGCTGTTTTTCCTGGAGCTGACTTCCTCATCTTCTGGTACGCCAGCTGAAATCTTCTGAAAATATGACCCTCTGAGCTTTGTTATACTTGGTCTTTGACATGGGCAGCATTTAGAAGACATTTAGGGACTACATTTAATTGTTTCTCTGCACCACATAGTGGGTTTTTATCAAATTTAAATTGAGGGAGATCATTCTGACATTCATGAACAACCTTTTTCAGATTGGTGAACCTCTGGAAAAAAAAAAAAGAAGTTATTTTTACGCTGTAATTAGTTGCTCTACGTCAGATTTTAGTACCACTTTTGTCCAGCCTTGTTGTTGCTTGAAAACGAGGTAATACTTTTTTATGAAATGGTAAAATATCTCACTTTTAGTGTTGGATTTGCTCACTGTGTTCTACTGAGACTAAAACAAGGGCTTAAGAGACTTGCATTCTGATTTTATTTACATTTTACACCGAGTCCCTCTTCCAATCTTCTACCAGATGCTGCGACTGAAACAACATCTGAAACAATTGCTGTTGGAGCTGAAGCGAGGACTCGCTGAGCTCCGCCGGGACCCGTGACCGGCCAACGCCGGAGTGTCAGAGGTGGCGGTTGCTCTACTGGAGGTCCCAGCTGCTCCAGCTGCTGTAGGAACATGAGGTTGATGAGCTAGAGACAGTCCAGCTGGTGTCCTTGGGTTCGGCTTGGCTGGCAGCTTTTAACCAGGACAGAAGACGACTGCTCGAGGCTGATTGGCGAAACCTTTTCAGGCCGACCCAGAACCAGTTGCAGCAGTCTCATATTACAGTCAAACCATATTTTCTCTAAAACTCAGAAGTCGAGTTCACTGAAGTTGGTAAGTAGTTAAGGTGACGACCACCAGATTCCACTGGATCATTTTTCAGGTTGTTTGGTCCTGTTTTCACTCCAGTCCACCAAAAACCAACGGTCAGTGCTGTCATCGGTCATTATCAGTGGCGGCAGAACATCATGTTTCCATGACAACTGGTCGAGCATTGTGAAGGGAAAAGCATTACGCCACAAAACTTCCTATATTTTTCCATCGTACCTCAGAAGCTGAGCGTCATTTACAACTTTACAGTCTGAAGGACGCGCGACTGCAGCTGGAAGTCGTTCGTCCACGACTGTTATCGTCATTGTCTTCAACCATGTGTGGTTATGTGGTTTGAGGCTGCGGAGACGCCACTACTCAGCTGTCTACGGAAGCCTTTAGAGCTCAAATACACGGAGTCCGGCCGTAGTTGGGTCCGATCGGGGTCACGGTGCTTTTGGACACGAACATGCAACTCCCGGAGGTCGTTCCAGGAACTGACTTTCCAGGTTTCCACCTTTCGTTGACCCTTGGTCACAGCAGTTTCAAAATGTCTCATTGACAACTGACGTCTTCCTCTTTTTCATTGTATCCATACAGTCAGTTAATTAGGTCTAATAAGGTTGTTGTGGAGGATTTTACATTGTACATATTTGATATGTATGTGTTCTTTGGTTGCGGTTTGTCTGCCTTAATTTTTCTCTGATGTTGCCTTTTAGAAAATCTAATTTATCCATTGTCTAAATTCCCAAAATGAAAGAAATACTGAAAGCTGATGCTTTTACAAAATGCCTTGTCTTCATGTTTTATTTTTAACACCTGTTCAAGATTTGTCTCCAACAAAAATCTGGAATTCGTAAAGAGTAACACCTCAAAAACGCACCACCAGCTCTGTCAAGCAGAAGAAACAAGCCCACATACTGAGAGGGAAGTAGTAAAGTAAATCACATTGTAATTTATGGAAAATTTGCTTTTTATATAGGTTCTGTGCTGTCCGTCAACACAGCACACGTGTCCTCAGCAAGGCGGTCTACCGGCCAGATCTTTAAATGAATCCTCCTGATCACATAGATGTTTTTATTCTGATTTGACTCATTGTTGTAGCGCTGGTTGTGTTCTCCAAGAATGCAGCCCAACGTGTGTTTCTATCATCGCAGCATGCCCTTAATCACAACCAGGTGCCTCCCATTCAAATTAACATATGGTTCTAACTTTCCTCTTATTTTGACAAATGCATACCTGGATTTCTGACTAGTAAAACCATAAAATGAATTCTTTTTCTTTATTATTCACAACACATGAGGGTGGTGGAGAAAGCAAGGTGGAACAGAGAGTGATTTCACCTTGCATGCAACCCTCCTCCGCTGCTGATACGTGACCGCGATCGCGGTTATTAGGAGCAGGGCCTATTGTGCTTGGCTGATCCAGATCATTTTTTTCATGTGTTCATTATTTGTGTTTTTGCTGCATTTGTGGTGGATAATAACACAAGAGCGGAAAGGGCTTTAATGTAATTTTGTCATGATCTACGATTGCAATTTAACAGAAGAGTTTCTTTGCAGAAGAAAAACAAATCTGCACTCTGTCTTTTTGTACCTTGGCATTTGCAAATATCACCAAGTGGTGATAAGTGGTGATTAACATCAGTAGCATACACAGCATGCCTCTTTTCATCTGTCTTGGACTGAACGGAGTAATTAAAGTTACAAGTAAGACTCTAATCTCTAACTCAAGTTTCAAGTAAACATGATGAAACTCTGCTGTCAAGCTTCTATTTAGTACAGCTACAGTAACTATATTATGCTTATCCTGACTTGAAATGGTTCAAAAACCATTTCCAAAATCATATATTCATAATTTATGTATCTAGTTATATTTTAAGTAATACACGACAATAACGTTTTTTTCTGAGTGTTCAAAACACAAGTTTTTAGATAATTTTGTTTAAAAATGTTGTAGTCATGATGTCAAGAGAAACCTGAGCTTGCTGATTGCGCTCCAAAGACAGAAGACTGGAAGTGGACCCCACGTGCAGCGACTGCCTTAGTCAGTGTCACGTTCTCTTTCTCTGCACACTTCAAAGATCTTTTGTGCTGGTTACCAATCTGGTTAATCAACCTGGAGGCTACTGCCAGGGCT
Organism: Xenentodon cancila; assembly: GCA_014839995.1. Taxonomy (NCBI): domain Eukaryota; kingdom Metazoa; phylum Chordata; class Actinopteri; order Beloniformes; family Belonidae; genus Xenentodon; species Xenentodon cancila. The sequence goes on from CM026218.1 coordinate 22,586,823, forward strand.
GGTTACCTCTTCGGCTCCTGGCCAAAGGCTGTGGGCTGGTCAGCAAAGATTTATTTTGCGATAGATTTATTTATAACATGGGACCTTCTGATTGGCAGTTGGCTTAATCATTATCACTTCTCATCAATCATCATCATGCTATGAACCCCAACGAAGCCAATCGTCACCTAAATGCAGCACCAATTTCTGATTTTGCCACCAAAACAACATCTGAAATAAGATATCGTGCTACAAACGTTTGACGGCAGCTTCCCAGAAGGAGCTGGTAACCACAGCTAAGTTTGACATAAGGTGGATGTGTTCCCGTTGACTTTCCGGGAAAGATGTCGATGAGGAAAAAGAGGCTCCGTAACCTGTAAACCTGTGGATGACGTCACAGATCGTCTGTCCTGTAATATTTACAGTTCACAACAACCTAATAGTAAGAGTGATTATGCTCTCTTACATCACACTTCAAAGTGATGAGCATCAACACCACAGACTGCAATGCAGCCGTCACTCAAAAAGAAGAAGGGAAAAAAGCCCTAATTAGGCATAAATTATGGATTTATATGATCTTGGATATAAATTCATCCCTTGTGCTGTTGTCATAGATGTGAAATCTGAACAAAGCCAGCGTTTGTACCAGACTGTAAATGTTTATTTCTGCTGTAAAGTTGGACAGTTTTACATGGAGATCAATGACGGTTGAATGATTGATTTCGCGGTCGGCAGGCCAAAAGTCTGGAGCCCCATTCAAGCTGCAGCCAATGAGACGTAACAGGCGTTACCACAATTTGAGCAGCGCAGTACATTTTTAAATGAAATCTATTTCTGTTTTACCCCCGACAATCTACTGCCCACGCGTGCTAATCAATTTCTTTGTTCATGTTCGTCCATGGCTCTTTTTTCAGATGAACAAGGTGTGTTTTGTGCAGTTTTTTTTGTAAGCATACAGTAATAATTAGACAAAAGTTTAAATGTCAATTGTTGCACTGGAAGGGGGGAATGATGGGGGCTGCCGTGCACCTCGTTGTGTGGAAAAGAGGAGCTGACACATTAACTTTCTCGTGATATGACGCCACCATGTGGTCTGATGTGATGTGGTTACACGCTGTGCCTTTAAACGAATATTTCACAGTCTCGTTGCATATCCCATGAAAGAAAAGACGAGATTCTGACTAGAAGCCACCCAGGTGATTTAAGACTTTGAAGAGGTAGTTTCCAAAAAATAAAACAAAAACCTTTAGCATATGTACCTGTTCTTGGAGAAAAGTTAAGATCAAAGTAGGGGTCAGACTAAACAAGTCCAGCTGCGTGACCCCACCGCGGGAGCAACACTTTTCAGTTTAAGCGAGTATTTTTACATCACTATGCAAACCTGTGGCGGTTTTTAGCTGTGCCAATGAAAGCAATTAGAGGATGACGAACAGTCTTGGGGAGGTGCTGAAGAAGAAAGAGGAATATGGGAAAAATGATGGAAGTGGTTGAGTTGTCTTTTTAATTCACATTTACGTCAAGGTGTCAGACAGTGTTATTAAAAGGCTTAAAGGGGAAACGTTTTTGAAAAACTGTCCTCTGAAGTCAAACGGGACCCGTCTGGATACGTCGCCCGGTCTCACACAAGTGTAGAACATGTGATCGATATCTGAGACTGATCCTGAGCTGCCGCTCCTCGCTTCCCTTCCCTCCGGTCTGGAATGTGCTCCCGTTCTCGCATCTCAGCTGTGAGCTGGATCCGAGCTGTATATTGTGTTACTGTTTTCGTTTCTACTGTGAGGATTTCTCCCCTTGGTTAAAGAAAAAAAAAAATTAACCGCCCAAAGCTCTTGTATCCACAATACAACACCTGGAAAAAGAAACTTTTCATTAATCTCCGCAGCCCCTAAAATCTGTGGTTTTAAGAAGTCCTCTTTCCAAACCACATGTGAGGCGGCGCAGTGGCTGCTCGGCAGAGCCTTTGTTTTAGAATAACTCTGGGTTATTTTCAGGTCATTGTGGCTGAGTGGTTTCTTAATTGAATTTCTAAGCGTTTTGTTTAATATGCCACCGTTAGAGAGCTCTAAAAATATCCCAGTGGATGCAATGACCTAATCTTTTCCGCAGTTGTGGAGAGAGATAATCCTACATGGTCTTTATCACTCTGACTAATAGTTGATGAATGAATAATTACAGAGGAGCACAGATTAGATCACTGTCAGTGTAATTCAGGAGTGCTAAATCATGCAGCAATGGTCTGATTGCTGATCTGAAAACAGTTGGTGTGTTTAATAAACAATGAAGACATTTCTTCTTCTCTTCTTTAGTTCTGTGTTGATGCTAGTGGAGCTTTTAAGTCTTTTACAATAAATACTGCCTGTGCAAGTGGTAACTGATGATAAAGAGCGCTTTTGTAATTTGACTGCCTTTTTGAATAAAATAAAAACGTTGAATTGGATCTTCTGAAGTAGAGCCTATGACTTCCATGTTACAAATGTCCTTGCTCACATGCAGAAGCATTTTAGTGACATTTGTGGAAAGCTTAGTCGTTGCGCAGTTGAGTTTTCCTTTCAAGTGGGCAGCAGGTTCAAATCTGAAAATCCTTCACGTAACAGGAGGTGTCAATAAGTCCGTAAACGTCCCTCCTACCTCTCCGAAAACATCTGCCCTTTCAAGGTTATAGTTTGCTTCTCCAGCTTGATTAGGTTTGAAAGTTGAGTAGATGGTCATTTCAAGGAAAGGTTTAAAAACAAGTAATATGACAAACGTTTTTGTCACCTGTGGGGGCCGGGCCCTGTAAAATAAAAAAGTCCACTCACACCAAAGGAAATGATTTGTTGCCCTTTCGCCATATTACGAATGCCACACGCAAATGTAAAACAAGTTAAAAACCTTTTTATTTCTCCTGAAAAAGGCAGTTAGTCACCAGTTACCTCCATTTATCCCCATCCAGGGTCACAGGAGACTGCTGGGGCCCGACCCGCCTCTCTGTGGGTGAAAGGCCGAAGCTCCGCCCATCACGCTCCCATGAGCTGTTCGGAATCACCAGTTAACCTGGCATTCACGTTTTTAGACTGTAGCAGGGAAGCAGAGTACCTGACTGAGGTCTGACAGGCACATGAAGAGCGCAAACACTCCAGACGGAGAGACTCTCGACGGGATTTGAACCAGGAACCTTTTAGCTGTGAGAAAACGCTGCTAACCACCAGACCATCCAACTGACAAACGTAACACCGGATAAAAGAAGTTATGCTTGTGTTTCAAATTTGTGTTAAATCTCTCTTAGTGCGCATTCAAACCTTGAAGCAATTCCATGACAAACTTAATTAATTTCATAAACTGGAAAATGATATAATTTTTCCCTCGTATGGGCAAACGATTTGATGGGAGATTGCTGTTGCAACGGTTCATCTGGTAAGAAACAACTGCTCGCTGTACCACAGCCACGTTCAGGGTGGGATTCAAGGAAAACTTCAACAAAAACAATCATTACCTTTTGCACTGTATTTGCTGGTATTTTATGGTTGTTAGATTTGGGTCTGACTGATTAATAGTGCAGTGACTCAAACACGTGTGAGTCCTGCCGGCCGAGTCTCTGTTCCCACCAATCAATTGTACCAAACCTCAAATGTACCAAACCTCAAATGTACCAAACCTCAAATGTACCAAACCTCAAATGTACCAAACCTCAAATGTACCAAACCTCAAATGTACCAAACCTCAAATGTACCAAACCTCAAATGTACCAAACCTCAAATGTACCAAACCGTCCTTCCAATCAAGTTGTCTTTTTTCCCACATTTCTTCTGCTGTGTGTTTTTGGTTTTTTGTCTTTTAGTCCAGCTTATCCTGAAAACCCAAACCAACTAGCACTTTCCACCAGTAACCAAATAAAATGCATAATTTTCTGCTTTAGTTTGGATCAAAAGTACATTGCAAACCAGTAAAATGAATTTAAATAAATAAAAACATTGTTTTTAGCAATCTTTACTAAAGAAATATTTTGAACTTTAAGTCTATATTTTGTCTGATTAACTGATCCTATCTATACATTTTACACAATTCATTTTTTTCAATTATCAAAGTTTTTAAATGTTTTAAAAACGGAGCACTTTAAGGCCCCGTTGTCAATTATAGGAAAAAAAAAGGCCAGTAAAGTGTCTGCGGAGCAGCTGGCGTGTCATCAAGGATCACGGACGCGCAGTGATGCGCTCTCAGGAGTGACCTCATCATCTTAATTACTTGTCAGTGATCGAGGACAGCGGCAGAGCTCTCTCTCTCTCTCTCTCACACACACACACACACACACACGCACACACACACACGCAGAAATTCATCAACATAAAAGCCACCACGGCCGCGTTTTTACATCCCTGACTGAGAGCAGCTCGCCTGCTGTCTCTCTGCACTACAACAGCCGCGGCCTGTATTTATATTAGCTGCAAAGCCATTTTAACTGTACATTCCAGATAGGTGAACAGCACTTGGCCCAGGCAGACGACTATTTCAAAGCTTTCAAAAAAAAAAAAAAAAAATCCAACACTCATTGTCCAGTCAGAGCACTTGGCACGAGAAGTCGTGCAGCTTTTTTGCAACAAAGGTACCAGAGATTTATTTATTTCTCTGAGCTCACAGAGCCCCAGTATAGCTTTCAATAAGTTTTACTGTAGTATAACTAAATATGCAACCAATTACACACTTGGGTCGGCACTACAAACATCCATCCCCTCGAATGCAAGTATTTATTTCATGTTCTCCCATTTGGTTTTTCATCACGTCACACAGACCGGTTTGGTAAATAATAAATCTGTTTACTGCCTGTGCGGACTGAGGTAATATTTGCCCTCAGAAATGTTCTATCCATCAACTGATTCTCGTCTCAGGGGCTTGTTGCTCTCGGCTTTGCTCGGATGATGAATGAACATCTGAGTAATTTCATGGATGAATTAGGAGCTAAAGACAACAGCGGGAAAAATACATCAGCACACGTTCCACCTGTTGCAAAAAAGAAGAAAAAAAAGGAGCCTGTTTTGTTATGGTGTTGATGCTTCAGGCAGATAGTGGTTAAGATCGGACGCCTGGCAGGCCATGTAGAAAATGCTTTTGGTAATTAGGATAGCAAGGTAAACACTCAGGACACACGGCTGTTAAGACGTCTGGAGCAATATCTGCTCATTACATTCATTTCTGCTGCACTACAAGTTCAAACTTTAGGCACAGATATGGAGTTATGGCTATTACACAATACATGATTGTCTATAATAAGAAAACTAAGTTAATTTCCTCTGATGAAAATGGATCAGTCAGTTTGAGGGCACGGCACTACATAAACAAGGGAGCAGTGCAGCGTCGTCGTTGAACTGCACGAGTCGGCTCGATCATGTCTATCAGCATCACTGGTTAATCTCCTCCAGATGAGACCATCAAATTAGTGTGGAATCCACCCAAAGACGTGTGTGCACGAGAAGCCAGGCAGGAGGAATGAGCGTTGCTCGTGGTGTAGGTGTTGAGGAGGCCTGAACTGCCAAACAACCACAACTTCTTGTTTCGCTAAATAGAAAGAGCAGTACAGTAAATCTGGGTTTTTACGTTAAACCCGGTGGAGGATTGCAGCGGTGTTGGGCCTCCTTAAACCCAGTTACTGGAACGCTACCCAATCAACATCTGTGATGTGAAGCCAGTGATTGTTTTATGCATCATAATCATTGCAAAGGTTTTGGATCAGTGCTTCAGTGGCTTCACCACTGGAGCGAGTCAGAGTGAGGCTGAAGGCATCCAGCTAAAGAAAAAAGAGCTCTGCGTTATGAAGTCAACAAACAGGCATAACGAAGACAGCAAATCACTGCTGGAATTAATACTTCACACTTTTGACAGAGCAAACAAATGTGGAAACATGATACCAAGGATAAAAGGATTTTAGAGAAATGTTGCCCATTCCAACAGAAGAAAGCCTGCAAAGTGAAAGTTGGCAGTAATACGGTCGAAACACCTCCGATGGCAAAGTTGTGTTAACGATGCCGACGTGTGGCCACATGGAAACCGGTCTGAGACGAATCACCAGCCGTTTGCCAGAGCCGTGGCTCCCACAGAAGACTACGGAGGTGGGAACTGCTGCTTCATCCGAGGAACCACAGAGAAACCGACTCTTCTGGTAAAGGCTGGCGACGGCGTGAAGAGAACTGGACAAGCCGTTCCGTGATGTCACCAATAGATTTCTAAAGAACACGTCTTTGGAGTCATTAGGAACCGATGATTCCATTCATCCAGCTCATCATAAGGCTTTCCCAGGGCAGCCGAGACTGTGTCCCGTCCCCGGTGTCTCCCCCGGTGGGATGAGCCCAGAAACCCTCACCAGGGGTCCATCCTGACCAGATGCCCGGTCACCTCATCTAGCTCCAGAGGAGCCTGATGAGGCTGAACAAAAGTGAAACAATAATAAACTAGTAGTTAGTTGGAAAACACCCACGTCACCACTAAGCTATTTTACCTCAACAACAACAAAACATATTACATCATCATAAATAAGATCATTATGCGCTTTTACCTCTAAAGGATTTTTTTCCAGTAAACCAGATAACGGAGAACAGAACCGATTAAATATAGAGGCGGCGGGACGACTCTTGGACGAGTCCTCAGTAGCAGCATTGTAACAGGACAGATGTGAAAAGTCTGCTCATTTATATATGTATGTACACATACTCGCGACTTTTAAAGGTAAACCAGGTAATAAAGTGGCTGGTGAGCGAGTCCGGGACTGTGTCCGGGCGAGCCGTTGGTTGACTACGTGGTTGGTTGGTTTCAAACTAACCATTTTCAAGGGTTTGATTTATAAAAGTAAACCTTTGTCCAAGATGGACCCAGCTGAAACGCGACTGATAAACCTTCAAGAACTTTACAGAGTTAGAAAAAGGAGCAGGACTTAAAAGGGTAGCGTGGAATAAACGTCACAGAGGACATTTAAGAAAGATTAAGATTATCATCATAAAATATGTTGTATTTAACGCTGGTTTAGTTTTCGTTATTACTGCATCATCACAAATCCTGGGTTTTGTCTTTTGAATTTTTTAAGACCTGTTTAAAGAGGATGGATTTTTATATTTAGAATAAAAGTCAAAGTTGAAGGTTGTGTGAAGTTCGGGAGAATCTTGCCCGTCGACAACGTGTGAAGCCAGCCAGGCTTTGGTCGGCGGTGGTAAAATGACGACACTTTCATGACTTTAATGAGCTGGTTCATAAGGCCCGAACACGATACTGTGTTCCTACAATAAATGAAGAAGAGGTCGCCATGTCAGCGGGAATCTTATCGTCCGTTTGTGTTTGGAATCCGTCATCTTGTCTCCGGCAGGAACATGAGGAGCTGCAGTCTAAGCTCCTCGCTCGTTTGTTTCCCCCGTACCTCCTTGAAGACTTGAAGAGGATGGTGATTCAATGAAAGGCTGAATTTGAGGAGATTCCAGTTTACGCTCATCTCCCTCTTCGATTACCCTCAGTCCTGCGGCACACATGACATCATGGAAAACTTTCTTTGGGTTCAGTAGAACAGAGAGAAACATTGCATTGCTCTCAGTATTTTGAGAGTCTGTGGGGATACATCAGGCTAAAAATACCAGCTTAAAACACTGAATTCCTCACATGTTTCCACCTTTGGCTGTGTGATGCAAGTGGCATTTAAGCTGGGTTGATTCAAGAAGAGAAGCTGAAAAAGCAGCAGTATTTCAGGACAGATTAATCTTCAGTCGGATTTTTCTGAAAAAGAAAACAGCTTTGTGATCGTTGGCTTTCTGCAAAGAGATGCCACTTACATCTATATTTTATTACGATCCCGAAGATACACACAAAAGGTTGCGTATCCGTCCTTGTTTTTAGATGTCACTACCGAAACCAAGTAGATTATTGAGACCTGGATCAAGGACCGCCAACTAGACTTGTGGCTCCAGTCGCTTCTCCACTCGAGCCACCGTCTGTTAATACAATTAACAGCACAACATCCCATATTATCTAATGTTTAAAAGTGTTTAAACTCTGATAGGTTTCTACTCACGGCTCAGAAATCAAATTCATCAAATGTGTTAGATACATGAAGTGATAGCCGCTGACATTGGCTGTCAGTAAATAAGCCACGCCCCTAACTGTGCGTAAAACAGTGGTGTATTATTGTTTTATCTGGTGAGGTACATAAAACCCCCTCGTCTGTGCGGCTGTCATGGACGTGGAACCTGGCTATAGAGACCAAAACTGTCTTTTGAACCAGGCTGTAAATATGTTTTTTCTGCTGAAAAGTTGGATATTTAAACATTAGGTTCACTGTAAATTGACGTTTTGAAGCCTAGTGGCCACTCAAAGAACTACATGTTCCTGCACCTTTACTGTGTTACATGTACGGTAAAACGTAAGTTACCATCTTCTGCTTGTATGTTGTCTAATGGCTTTTTAGGTGGTAATAACAGTTTCAGCTGTTGATAGGCTGCGTGTGGTCATGTTTGTAAGTCATAAAGTGTTCGTGCACGCTGGTATATTTGCATTCCTAAAAATCTTAAGTTTTAACTATTTTGTGCCTATTTCTGTTGACATTGTTTACCAGTCTAAGCATTAAGTGCATCATCCAGAACATTTTCATTGCTCTCTGCATTCATTTTACTCCTGACTATGTTTGACTTTAAAACTCCTCTAAAGCTGATTCTGATTTTCATGCCGACAGAGAAGTTGTTTTTTGTTTAAAGGGACGATGAAGAATTTATTTGGTTAATAAACACATAGTTTTGAAAAATATATCTAGTTAATCATGACTCGTAAGACATAAGAAATTATATTTAATGCTGGTAAAAGCACAAACAATTTTGTAAAACAAGCACAAATTTCTGAAGTTGTGAAAGTGTTCGCTTGAGGTGGTTTTTGCTTTTTTCAAAAAGAGTTTTGACTCACAAGAAGAGATGGAAATGTTTAATGTGAACTGGCTCCGAGGTACCAAACATGCACACAGGCGGCTGTTTCTGCCTCCGAACATCAAACAATACCGGTGGACATGAAACAATAAGCACAACAAAGCTGTTAGAGAGAGGTTCATTTTTCACTCGCGTACTGAATGGCCAGAACCAGGGTTCTGTTCCTACCTTCTTCCTCCAGGATTTGTTTCCAATTAGCAACCACCATGTTTATTTTCTACATGTAACGAAGCATGCACCGCCATCTGCTCAAGACACTACACAGCCTTGATTGTTCCAGATCAAACCATCATTCTCCCCAGTCCATTACCTGGTTGACTGGTTTTGGGGAATAAAACCAGTAAACCTGCAGTATGCAGCAGTCATAGATAGATAGATGGATAGATGGATGGATGGATAGATGGATAGATGGATAGATAGATAGATAGATAGATAGATAGATAGATAGATAGATAGATAGATAGATAGATAGATAGATAGATAGATGGATAGATGGATAGATAGATAGATAGATAGATGGATGGATGGATGCTGAAGTTGGTTCCTCCAGACGCGAACACCAGACCACCCAGCCAGATTATGAGACTACACACTCATAGACTGTATAAGAAGAACTGGACAACCCCCCAGTGATGTCACCCATAGAGTTCTTATTCCTTGTGCTGCATAGCACCGTGTTGAAAATGAGAGGAACAAACAGGCTGGAAACCAGCTGAAACACCTTCAACCTTATTTCAGTCAGAGTTTTGATTGACTGAGAATGACGTAGTTTATGCTGACCTACAGGGGTGTGATCAGATCTCATACTATGAGATTTTGCAATAATAAAAAAATACATACAAGGAGCAATGCATCCTAACTACTTCTAGTCAGCCAGAAAACCTGAAGAAGAAGAACCTTTTGCGTTTGGCCTACACAACAACTGCCAGCCAGTTTTCTACCTATGAACGTCGTTATAGTCGTTTAGTGAGTTTTCAGACCACTCTCGTGGGCCTTTTTAAAAAAGCGATGAGAGATTAATCTAGTGTCTTTTTTCAGGTGCTTTTGAAGTCTTTTGTAGACTCTAACTTGTAAACACCCATCAGCCAGCAGGCCCCTCCCCCACATCCGAGCGCTCACAGGCGGCCAGTCCCATACGCTGTAAAACACAACGCATTAAGTCACGTGACACATTGGTTTCTGAGGCGAGGTTTGGGAAGCCAACGGGAACACACCCACTGTAAGTTAGCTTTGGGTACCAGCTCCTTCAGTGGATCCCCGCCGAAACAAACCAGAGCTGCCGGCAGGTGTTTCCAGCAGAATAAACCATTTCACACGTTTACAACGGTGGATTCACAAGTTGCGTTTGTGTTTGGACGCTGGGTTCATACGAAGGGCTGGTTGCCCTCATGTAAAGTTAACGAGCAGGACAACTGAGTTGCTACTCTTGTAAAAGAAACAAAACAAAAAGCGCATTTCTTCAAGGTGCAATCGTTCTAGAGATCCAACCTCGGACTGCGTGAGAAGGGCCATGTTAGCTCCAGGACCACTGACACCAGCGGACATCATGTTGGACGGCGTTAGGCCGATAACTGCGTGTGAAGGAGAGGCTTCTACAATCTGAACACACCGTTCTTGCCTTCTGGTAATTGTTTCCTGAGTCCGTGGTTTGTCCTCTCTGCGTGCTGTCCGGCGTCTCCGTGAGCCTGCGCCGGCCTCTGCGGGAGCTCAGGACGCCGTCTGTCCTGTGGACGCTTGTTGTGGACCTCTGTGGATTTCACGGCATTCATGGCTCCCACTTCACTCCCCGCTGGGTGACATCACTTCCTGGGTCACCTCCCTTCAGAAGAGAAAAAGACGCCGTGAAACCACACCGAGCAGATCGGAGGGCGAACATTTGACTCATTTAACTGCCACCTCAGTCAGCTGTGACAGTTAAAGAGCCACAGTTAACTGAGTTTGAATGAGCATGAAAGACACAGCAAGCAGCCATCTGAGTGTTTGCATTTGAAAAAAGAGCAGAAAAAGCCCTCCTCTGCGGCGGGAGCTGGACCGCAGCCATGTTAGTGTTTGGAGACTACGACACCAGCTCCAGATTTTCTATTGTTTCTGTTCCAGAGGTCCACTTCTGCGCAGGCAGTCGGCAGGCGCGTGTCTGCTTGTTTACAGTTCTTCGGCTTTCAACCGCACGGACGCATCCCTCCAACAGCTGCCACTCTCACCTGCTGCTGCCAACTTGTCAATTTACACAATTTACAAAGAGCAGATCTGCCTTCATCCTGAACAAACATTAAACAGGTCTACGGTGTGGATTCAGTAGCTAGAAACCCATACAAGGTCTCCATGTGAAAAATGGCCTCGTAGTCAGGACTCGGACGAGCCAGACCGTCCGTGCAGACGGCGTGAGCCCCGTACGCTGTGGAGGGGGACCACAGACGCGCATTTCTGTTTTCTTTTATACGCTTTATTTGGAGAAGCACTTATCGGTTTACAGGACAATAACATGTCCTGGAATGTGAGCATTCCATATATTGATTACAGCTTTTCCATAAACATTGATCATTTTTGTCAGGGAATAAACTGGACATGATGGGGTTTTTTTTATTGCTTCACAAATATCTCTCTTAATGTGTTAAAGTTTATAAGGTAAAATGAAAAGAGACTAAAAAATGAGTGTTACACTGAACGGATGACCTGCGTCTGGTATTTCTGCCCATCAGCCTCAGCTGGACTGTTTATTGATTTGTCATCCTACAACTTCCATCCCAGGCAGCCGGCAGCCTAAATCTGAAAGGTATACGTGCTGGATTCATCCTGAACTATGAATCAGAATCAGCCAATTTGGGATGAAAAGTCCTGCCAAATACTGGTGCATTTGATTCAAAGCCATTATCAGTGCCGGTCTGGCACCCAAACGCTGGAAGAAGGTGGTTTAGACTCAGCGGGGCGGCTGGGTTTCTGGCCACATCCATGACATTACAGTAACTGGCTACTTAGAGTTTTGTTAACATTCTGGGTTGTGTTAGTCAAGTTAAAAAATAATACCATTAATCTAAAAAACGTCTTAAAATAAGTTGGGTTTTTTTTGGCCCATTACAGAGACTCGTATTGATAGTAGTTTTACTTTGATTGTGACTAAAACACTCTCAGGGTTAGTTAGTTCATGTAGTCTAAACCTTCATTTCCTGTGTGCTCTGGTGAGCACCGCGTTTGGCCTCCTACCACCTCTGCTCCCCGCTCACTCCGCTGATACTGACCACCTTCCTAAACCAATCAGACACATCACTGCCATGGCAACAGCGACAACTGGAGGATATTTCTTTATGAAATGAATTGTGTGTACTAACGTGGTTAATCTGTACTTTGAGTTTGGACGACTAGTCTGCATTTGCAGTTCTGCTTCCATAAGCACAAAGTTGTTTCTGGGATGATTGCTCTGTCAAAACTTTCATTTGCTGCTTAATCCGTCGTGCAGCTCTTCAAATGTCAGCTTGGTGGCTGAAAACTGGACACAGCGCAGCTTTAAGTCAACTTTAACTTTAAACTCTTCGGTGTAGAGAGTAACTACGGTGTCCGGCTGATCAGCTGTGCCACAAACCTGCTGTCAGTCTGTTCTGGCAAAGCTCTTCAACATCAGTGAGATTTCAGGTGAAGTCTGTATGTATGTGGTCTGAGTTCTTTTAAAATCTTTTTTAAAAAAAGGATGCCCTGATGGTTTTCTTGGATTGGAGTCACTTCTGGGAAACAGTACTGAAGACACTGCATTTACTCAGACGATATCTTGACACAGAGATTACATGTAGTGCAGTTGAAGGAACAAAGAGAGTTTGCACGCTATATAGTACATAAACATCAGCCAGGGCAAACAATAACAAACCCCTGCATTTACCTCCGACACAAGACAACATTTGCAGTAAATCATTGCTAAAAGGCCTGAAGAGACTGGGACTCCTCTTGCAGCATCAGGAGGAAGCTCTTTAATGAAGCCTTAACTGATGGGCCGGGTTTGAAAGCCCACCCAGAGACAGATAGAGTCCACTCCGAGAATTTATACTGCAGTGAAAACCACCGCTGGAAACCGGCAGAAGAAAACACCGTCTCAAAGACAAAGAGCGAACGACAATAACGCTCAAGTTCACCTCAGTGTTTCACATAGCTCATATTACAATAAACTTATCAGCAGAGCTGCTTTTTATTGACACAAGATTTACTGAAAAATACCTGTTCGTGAGTCTTGAAGCGAGAAGCGCTGAAAGAAAAAGGAAAAGGAAAACAAAGCTTTTCCACAGAACCAGGTTATAGTCTGATGGTATCTGACCAATGGTGGTCTTTATCTCTGTGTGTCAACACAATAAGAGCTGAGACACGTGGCATCTGAAGCTCCATCAAGATGAGAGGATAAGGGATCCCACTTAACAGCCGACCTGCCATCGAACCCCCCCGAAAGAGTCCAATGCTTATTGTATTATCTGTCTTTGTGTCTGAAGAAACAGAGAGGGGTGACTGGAGGAATGGGGAGTTACTCATCTGGTGAAGTTTACGACCACCCTGCATGATGGGATGTTCATTTTTTACTGCATGGTAAGTCATTGGTCACATTCCTAACTTATGTGATGCCACATGCACAGACACTAAGCTCACGTTTTTGATTGTGAGGTGGATATGTGAGACAAGATATAAATCAGGTGGGCAGCGCAGTGGCGTTGCAGCCAGCTGCAGCACCTTCCAGCCAGAAGGTCGTTTGTGAAAGCGCCCAGTTGAGACTAGTGAAGTTCCCTGAAATCAAAGCGTGATGGCGTTCTGCAACGTGAAGGCAGTCCCTTCGCTGTCCACAGCCAGCAGGGTGTCCCACACGGTCTCTGGTTGATGTTGGTGGACATCCATACTTTTAAGTGGTTCTTACTACCTGGCTTGTCCGTGAGACGTGTCTGTGTCTCTCCCGTAAAAAAGTCAGCGACCGAACCGCGAAGCTCCCCGGTGGAGAGCGATCGCTCTTACTCACTGATGTTTCCTGACTACTGACCTCAGAACAAACGTTTGTGACACGTTTGTGATTTTCACTTCCAGTACAAGAAATGACGAAAAGCCTGCTGTCACAGAAGATTGCTGTTTAATTGTTTTATCTAATATTGAGCTGATATTTGCTTAATTTATTAATGCGTGGAATGTGACATTCTCTGTATCCGTCCACACATACTCTGTATTTCTTAGCATCTGTGATGATTAAATGAAATGCTTCTCGTATGGCATCATTTTAAGTAGTTTTGATTTCCTTTTTTCTCCAAATTATTTCCAATGTTTCTATGAAAGAATCACTGCCTTTCCTATCCAGATGTAATCTTTCTGTTTTCAGTTCAGTTCAACTAAAGGTGAAATTGTTAAGCCATCAGTCAGTCTTCAGTAACTTCAGTAACTGTGCGTATATGGTCAGATTTCATATCACCAAAAAAACAAAAAAAACCTGCACCAACGTTAATGTTCTCTGAGGGAGCGTAGATTTATGGTACCAAATGCGTGGGTATTTTGGATGCCCCTTGTGATGAAAATATAAATTCCAACAATTTTTCCATACTTCAGAGTCGGAAAACATCTTTAAAACGGATCCAAAAGAATCTCCCTCAGTTGAATCATCAGCGAAGACACGTCACCGAGCCTGTGAACGTGAAGTTAATGGTAAAAGTTCTGTCACAAGGAGGAAATCAAAAGACTGCGACACTAAGGAGATAAATACGATCAGCAGTTTTCACAGAGGCCTCGTGGGTATTGTAGTATTCAGAGAAACAGACGTGGCAGAGGGAAAACTGAACCGCTGAAGGCGACGTGGATTTTGTTTTAGTTTATCTGGTGTTGTGAGCTATATGACAAATGCTCAGACCAGGCAAGAGAGGCAGCAAACTCCATCTTCGCTCGCCGGCCACCTCGTTGGGCGGAGCAGGCGAGTGTGGACCCATCCATGCAGCTTTGCTGCGGTCGCAGTCTTGAGTCAGTCGGTTGATATAACCGAGTGTCTTCTTAGAGAAGCTATTAAAAGGCATCAAAGCAACCGTCATGTGTTTGCTTCAAAGAGTCCCTGCAGTCTCCTTTTCAGCAGGTACGAGGTTCAACTGGGGATTAAATCTGCTGACTGCCTCACATGCACCTCACGACTAGTGCATCTGATGAAGCCTTTGGTTGACAGGAAACTATTTGGGAGCTTTACTGTTGCTGATGCAGGATGAGGTCCAGCCAAGCAGAGTATGAGGAACTGCCGTGTACATAATGAGAAAAAGTGTGTGCGCCTCAGAATTCATCCTGCCATGATGCCGCTGCCATCATCGGTTTCGTCGTCAGTCAGGACAAGGAAGGCAAAGACAGCTCTACGTTCCCAGAACTTCATGTGACCCCTCCATGTTTCACATCTGATCAGGTGAAATGCTTTGGCTCATAGCTTGTGTTTTGTCTTTCTCTCCTCTTCGGGTCATCCATCACTTTGGTAAAAACTTCTAACTTACCCAGAAAAACTGTCTGCATTATGCTTTCAGAGGGAAATTACAAGCCAGTTGAAGTGTTTCTTCTGTAAATCTTCTGCCAAAGTCCTCTACAAATTCTGTATTTATGATACTCAGGGTGCCTTCACACCTAAAGGCTTTAGTCCATTTAAAACAAACTCCAATGTGTTTTCCCTCCTGCTGTGGTTCATTTCATCTGGTGTGAACATTGTAATCGCACTCATGTAAGTCAAAACAACGGGGTCGAGAGCCAGAGAAAAATCAGAGGTGGTGTCAATCCAAATCATCTGACAAAACCTGGAGCCGTCCTCTCAGTGAGAAAGCGAATCAAACCAGAACAGGACCAAAGGCACTGAGTCCCACAGTTTGTGGCATTGCAGAGTTTGGTTTTGTCAGGAGGCTCTGAGCTCCATCACATAGGCCCTAACAGTTCTCGGAGGATCAGTCGCAGCTCCTTGTGGAGTCATGATGGAGGTCTGGTCGCCCAACTATCCACGACAACCGATGTTGTCCAATGTATAGTCCACAACACAGGGTCTTCTTCATGCATCCATGAGGATGCTCTCATATGAATTCATTTCTAAGCTTTGCTTGCAGGTATTTATTTGCATTTGTCACCAGCAAGACTCTTAAAGTACATGAGGAGAAGACTTCATGGATGCCCAGAAATGCTGGTCAAACAAATCTCAGTCTCAGCAAATCGTACAGCCGCTCGCACAGGAGCAGAATTACAGAAAAAACCAGCTTGTGACAAACTGGCACGTGTGTTTTGAGCGTTAAGAGTATGACGTTACATAATATAAATGGAAAACGATTCAGAGCTTCATCTGGTCTTCTGTCAGGCCGCGAGGCTGACCGTGTGATTGAGCAAATGTCAAATTGACCCAAAAGTGAATATTCATTTTAACCCACAAAGGCCAAGGACGTCGAGATGACACTGGGCCTTCGGTACGCTCCTCTGTGTGAAAAGAAACCAAACTCATCAAGCGATTTGACCCAGAACATGCAAACTACAAATGGGCAACATCGTGAAAAATGCATGCAGATCCTTTAATGACCACTAGGGGCGCCAACACGAGTCTGTCTCCACTGACCCCTGTGTTAAAATGTACAGCTTCACAGCAGAAATGAACATATTTACTGTCTGGTACAAAAACAGGCTTTATTCCTATTGTTTCTAGATTTTACATCCACGTTTTTGTTGATTGACAGCTGCATTGCTCTCGCTGCCATCACTTTAACTAACATAAAGATGCCAAAGAACTTCCAATGAGAGTCAGAGTTTTTTCTCCTGGCACTTTTGTTTCAGATGTTTTTTCCTTTTGCAGGATACTTATATTGTGATGAGTCTGTACTCGCAGAGCTGTAAATGTTAATGCAGCCCTGAGTCTTGACTCATGCATTGGTACTTTTGTACTGATTGTAGCAATGAGGAAGCAAAATGCTGCCGTGTGGTTCCCTGATTGGTTGAGTTCAAGGACCTGCTCTTCACCTCAATCACCTGGACTTCACACTTTTTTAGTTCCTACCCTACCTAGTCTGGGCAGCTGAGTCTCATTCAGCCAGCTTTGCTGCTGCTTTGGTGGAGGAGTTGGTGATGATACAGCGGGCCCTTGTTTCATGTGCTTGGGTATCATACTCTCGTTTAGTTGTGGACTTCACGCTGTGCAGCACTTGTTCAGTGTGGTTATGGCTTTGTGTGTATCTTGCACTGAAGCGACCTCATATAAATAACTAACTTTCAACCTGTTTTTGTGTTTTCTGTTTGCAGTATACCAGTCTGCCTACACATTTTGGTTTATTACCATCTAGTTTATGTTCCGCCTCCTTATTTCCAACGAGCTGGGACGTAATGATGCGTAAGGCACTAAGTTTTACCACCGCCACATGGAGATGACCTTCTGTGGTCAGAAATGCACCATGACAGGCCAGACGCTCTCAAAGTGCTGCATAATTATAGAAATTAAACAAGAAAATAAAGCATTTCTGGGACTATAAACATCAACATTATCTGATCTTATTCCTTTGACAGTTCAGATAGTTGGGAAAATATGCAAGAACTGTTTTTAAATCACTGAGGCACAAAAGTGACACATTGTTTACAAGTAGTCCACTTCCTTTTATAGGTTTCTTGTCTCATTTTAAAATGCATTAGCAATTACTGTAACCCAGCATTTGTTTTATTTAATTGACTAAAACTACAGATTGCTCTATTTCACGCTGAATTATAATGCCTGGTTCTGGGTTTTCACATTTCAAGCCAAAGATTCACACTTGTAGCCTTTAGCAAATCTCTTCATCAGCCCAGGTCTCTTAAATGAATAAATTATTAAATTTGAGTGGTCACATCTGGTGTGCTTTCTTTCTTTTGTGTCTTCCCTGCTGCTCATACGCTCTCCAGGGTCAGCAGGCGACCACCAGCCGAGCTGAAGCGAAGCCAAACGGACGGGAGGCTTTCAGGGCCTGTGATATTTACGTTGGGGTTCGTCCAGGATTTCCAACGGATGATCGTGAATTTATGTTGCAATCAACATATGAGGGGATCCTCCAGCTGAGCTCATTATAATTATTGTAATTATAATTCACAAGTTCTGCTTGATAACGTTTGTTTTGTACATTTTGATGGGTGAACCCGTCCAGGGAGTACCCCTGCTGAGCCGGGAGAGTCCCCAGCAGATCCCCGTGACCCTGAATAGGAAGCAGTGAGGGAAGATGATGGATGGACTGTGATGCTTTTTCATATGTTGGTTCACTTGTTTAAAACGTACACTAAAGGTTTGGCTGACAAATAGTTTTTACTAGAATGCTTTTATCTCAAAGTCCTTTCTCCAAGACTGAACTCTTCTTCACACCGTCACCAGGCCAGACGGTAATCTCCCGTAATCTCGGCGTCCAACACTGTTCGATGCATCTTCATCTCTCACGCTGTTTAAATCCAGCGGCATGATAATACTTAGCACGAGAGGAATGTGGAGGCTGCATCATGATGGGTGAGATGCTGTATTTGCAACGAGACAATGCGCCAGAAGAATGCTTTCATCCTCCTGCGACTTCAGCGGGAAAATAAATAAAAATAAAATCAGCAAACAGCTGTCGTTTCGGTCTATGTTCGAAGCTCTGCTCCGACCGGAGCCTTCACGCTCTCTGCTGTTGAAACAGGTGGCGTTTATGGATTTCTTTGAACCTTAAAAAACTCACAAATCAGCTACACGGGTTTTCAACAGATTTGAAAAGATTTAGAACTTTTACAATTCCATAATAAACAATGGCACAGTCAAAATGAAAATATTTACTCAATTCTCTAAAGTGACTTATGGCAACTTTGGCCACTAAACAGTGTCATGAGTGTTATGGCGTCAGGTGCCACAGTTTGTATAAATACTGCCTGTGCACTTGTTTATTGGAAAACCCCCATCTGGCTGCAGTGAGACGCAGTCAGACACGATGGTGACCCCTGGGATTTTTTCCCCCCTTCTTTTTTCTTTTTCGAATGGAAAATATAACGGGGCTGTTTGCTGAGCAGGAGGAGGGGAAGCGGCGCGGCAGTCAACTGTCAAGCGACAGACAAGACAACATTGTAAAAGACTGCAGGCTCCACATCCCTGAGCCCAGCCCTTTCCCAACCTGTAAACACAGAGCCTGTCTTTTGAAGAAGCGTCCAAAAAAGCCCAGTGGCCTTTGTGTCATCCCCCATTTACGGGATTTATAAATGATGACAGTGTTGCAGCGCTGTGCAAACTTTAGAGTTCAAGTATGTGACAGCTGAAGGAATAAGCAGACATATCTACAAAAGAAAAAAAAAAACACGGACTGAGGATCAGGAAAAAAAGAAAAACCCTAAGAAGGAAACAAAACAGTTAAAAACACGGGGAAAGTCTGGATTATAAACCATCAAGACACTCGTCCAGCCTCAGCTCATTCCGGGATTTATTTCAGTACACTGGATTATTAGCCGTATTCATTTGAAACTGCATTAAACAAGCCAAGCATTTTTGTGTTACTTTTACCTATTTTATGACCAACGAGGTTTAGTCTGGAAGGCCCCTAAAAGCAGCGGGTGACAGCTGATGCATACACAGAGGCGCTGTGACGTACGGCAGAAAGAGCGTCAGGGAAAGTTGAAAGGTCGCATGTTTCAAATAAACAAGGAGAGGCTAAAACAACTGCTTTTGTTGAACATCTTGCGAGAAAGGCAACATGAAAGAACCTTTGAATTATCTGTTTGGTATCGTTTATTTGTCAAAGCTTCTTATCTTCCCCGTTGTAATAAAGGGATAATTTTCCATGAACTGTAGAAGCACGACAGAGCCAATATTCCACAGAATGACTCCACTTTTTATTAAAAAAATTAGGTTTATTTGGGATGAATGCAGACGTTTTAAAAATACTTTTTCTTATGCAGATGAAAATTACATTTTGGAACCATGAGTTATATCCTGGCAAAAAAAACCCACCAAAAACCCAACAAAACCCCAACAAAACCCCAACAAAACCCCAACAAAAACCCCAACAAAACCCAACAAAAACCCAACATAACCCAACAAAACGCCAACAAAACCCAACAAAAACCCCAACAAAACCCAACAAAACCCCAACAAAACCCAACAAAACCCCAACAAAACCCAACAAAACCCCAACAAAACCCCAACAAAACCCAACAAAACCCCAACAAAACCCAACAAAACGCCAACAAAACCCAACAAAAACCCCAACAAAACCCAACAAAACCCCAACAAAACCCCAACAAAACGCCAACAAAACCCAACAAAAACCCCAACAAAACCCAACAAAACCCAACAAAACCCCAACAAAACCCCAACAAAACCCAACAAAACCCCAACAAAACCCAACAAAAACCCAACAAAACCCAACAAAACCCCAACAAAACCCCACCTAAACCCCAACAAAACCCAACAAAACCCAACAAAACCCCAACAAAACCCCAACAAAACCCAACAAAACCCAACAAAACCCCAACAAAACCCCAACAAAACCCAACAAAACCCAACAAAACCCCAACAAAACCCCAACAAAACGCCAACAAAACCCAACAAAACCCAACAAAACCCCAACAAAACCCCGGCTCTGTGAGTTTAACTGAAGAGTGACAGTGCATGACGGCCTACTGACATCAATAACTTCTGTTACGCTTGATTAGAAGTGTAACGTGTGAAAAAAAGAGGTAAGTCATCCTAAAAGCATTTAATGAGTTTAACATGCACAGTGAGGCCTGTATGCTCTGAGATGTAGCTTTGGAGGTTGTTCATGTATTTCTTTGACCATTTTACAGTCCGAACTTTTTATTTAGCTGGTTTATTAGCTGGAATCTTGATTCCTCCAGACCATCAAACTGCCAAAACCTTTGCTTTTTGTAGCGATCAGCATACCCGATGATTCTTCAAGGGTTGATGATTAAACAATAACCACGTCCCCTCCCCGGAAACTATCATCACCTACGCTGCCTCAGGAAATTGCAGAAAATCATCAGGGACCCAACTCACACCTGCTGCAGACTCTTTTCCCCGCCGCCGTCTGGTAGACGCCACCGGAGCAACCGCACACGACACATTCAAAAACAGCTTCTTCAGACTAGTAGAACAGTAGTTCAAATGCACCGCACCATTTGCACACATGTGTAAATACGTATTTTTGTTTATTTATTTAGGACTTGTCGTTTTTCTTAGTGCTTGTGAATTCTTGCCTGCCTGCCTTGATCCTGCTGTCCATACTGTGCATAGGACAAATAAACCTCTTAGGAGAGAAGGTGAATGGTTCTATGAATCCTGAATCATGCCAACAGTGAAACATCTGGAGACCATCCATGTTTGGGGTTTCTTCTCATCTAAGGGAGCAGGTTCTCCTCCACTTTTACCCCCAAAATCCCTCCAGCCCACAGTGGTAACCCTCTACGAAGACTCTTTGAAGAGACTCAAATCATGTCTACTGCAACAGTTAATTTCCCTTCAGGGATTAATAAAGTATTTAGATTTGAACTGAAATGAAAACACTGCCATGAATAAAGAATGCTGTCTAAAAACCCCCAAGAGCAACTTCTCCCAACAATCCCGGGGAAGTTTGGTGGTCTGAGCTAAAAATGGATCTATGTATATATGAAGGGAGGAGATAAAGCTGTGAAACCATTTTGTAACTTAATTTAAGGGAAATTATTTTTATAAACCACCAAACATCTCAAGAGAAAAGGAGGCTGGTTAACTGTCCACGTTTTATTATGTGAAAAACGTTGCTATGAGTTGGACATGTGGCGTATGGAGACGCTCCTTCACAGGAACTTGTCCAGGTTACACCACCTGGTGCTGTCAATCACTTCGGGTCTTACTTCCGACATTAGCTGGGTTTTAGGAAGCTCAGGCAGCTGCATCATAAAAAAGTGCCAGAATCACGATTTCCAGAAGTAGGATGGTAGTACTAGCAGCCGATGAAAATGACTTCAAAAATCAATGTTTCAGCTGAAACAAATTAATGCATTTAACAGAAAATCTTTTTAACATTCACAAAAAGTGTTCATCTTTACTAAAGGGGTTAAAAAAGCCATCCACTGTTGCTCTAACTCACATCTGGCCAAACTGCTGTCAAACGTCTGCAGTAAATAAGCGTGCGAGTTTTGTGACAAGTATGAGCGGGTAAGTGAGAAGCGAAAGTCGGCCTGACATGTTTCTCCTCTTTGCCTCTGCAGCTGCACTTGTGATATTCCCTGTCTTCAAATTGTTTAGTTTGACGGCCTTCATCCGCATCAGTCACAAGAGGAATCGAGCCACGGGCGTTGCGTCAACACTTTTAGCAGTGAAACGGTGGGAGATGTCACAGGCCGTACGCACACAAAAAAACAAAAAAAACGAAGAAAAGTGGAACGGCTTGAGCTGTGTCTTGTCTGGTCTCACTTGAAAACAGATATTAGGTATTCCAGAGAAGAGGATCTGTTAATATTTCATGGTTCAGTAGATTATAGATTCCAGAATGTTATGAAAAGCATGCTTTCTCTGAATTCATCACCCTTCAACCCTGGCTGAAACTCTGAACTCAACAAATACTTCAAAAGGCAGTGGCATGTGGTAGATGGGGAATTAACTTAAACATTAAGAGATTTAAGTGGGGTCCCGCCCACTGATACTGTCCAGCGATGCGGCGGCCGCCGTCCTGACGCGTTAAATACCGCCACAGTTTGGGCTGCCGAGTGAAACGTAAATAAAAACACAGTCCAGTGGTTTTAAAAGCTCTTAAAAGTCAAATTATATTCATAGTAAGACATAGAAAAAACAAGTTTTTCACTCATTTTTAATTTGATGGCAGCAACATGTCTGAAAAAAGCTGGAAACGTTAAGTCAGCTGAAGGAACGTCCTGCACCCTGTCACAGCATTTCTGGGAGTTTTCTAGGTTTTATTGCTAATGAGATATTAGTTTAAGAGATTTGCATCATGGCATATTCACATCCTTTTTATTTATATTTTCAAAAAACTTCCCACTTTTTTTTGTTTGTAAATGCCCTTGTGCCAGATCTAAATGTACTTGATCTTGCTACACGTGTTAAAAGAGGATGTTTTACCCAAGTTAATGAGAGTTATAGTATCTTATTGCTGAGTATAAAAAATCAGGAGTTAAATTCAACAGACTGTCTCCCAGTAAAAGTGAATAAATGCAGGACACAGAGGAACATGGAGAAGTGTGACCATGACTTCTTCTGAACCGGGCTAAAACTGATCCAACTGAAAGGAACACCGAGAACCAGTTTAAAGAGCTTTGGGGCTTTTTTTGTTCTTTTGCAGAAAATCAGTGCATAAAAAATAAAGGTTTCTTAGCCAGACATTGCTATTATTCAAAGTAATGAATGGAGTTATCACCCGGAAACTGGAACTTGTCATCAATAAAATATGCGCGCCAATTAATATGCTGGTCTGCCGTCTGGACTGTTTGGTTGAATCATTTATTTCATTTGTACTTGTACTTGTAAAACATTTTATTGACACAGTCTCTCAGAGGTCAGAGCGAGCCGTCGCCAAGTACATCAGTCACGGTTGTAGCGAACAGCTAACTTATTGAAATATGTATATATATATATATATATAAATATATATATATTAAATTGTTTTTGTGCTTGACTCACTGAATTTGTCTAAAGGTTAGCAGGGCCAAGAGAGTTTGCTCATTTTCTAACAGTACATTTGTCTGTTAAATTTCTCTAAAGGGAAATTTTAAGAAAGCCTTTATGTGGATCCAGATGATCCCGAACAAGAATTGAGAGGTCCTGCGAGGCCCCCGGAACACGCTTTAGGCCGTCTGAATGCCACTGCGACCAGGACCTTATGTTTGAAGTTAGAATTATATCAGTTTGCAGCCACTTACGTTAGATTGGGAACCAGACAAATGTGAGCGCTCACTTTTTTTTGTTGTTGTGGCAAAATACTTGAAACCTCTCGACGGGGGTAAAGGCAAAAGATCAACCTTTTTTGGAGCATATATGTGAAAGACACTTGGTAGTTTTTGATGTTTTAGTCAGTGAAACTGTCTCTGCTTGGCCCATATAAATAAATAAAAGCCTACTCATCTAGCATGCCTTCTTAGTATCTTAGATTCATCTTTTTGGCCACTCTGTCACTCGTTATATAAACACATCCATCCATCATCTACACATGCTTCTCTCTATTCAGGGTCACAAGGGTCTGTTGCGTATCCCAGCAGTCAATGGGAGAAAAGCTGGGGTGCACCCTGGACGGGTCACCGGTGCATCACAGGGCCTCATATGGACGAACAACCACTCACACACACACTCACACACACACACTCACACGCACACACACACGCACACACACACACGCACACGCACACGGACACGCACACACACACACGCACACGGACACGCACGCGCACACGCACGCGCACACGCACACACACACGCACACACACACGCACACGCACACACACACGCACACACACACTCACACTCACTCTCACACTCACTCTCACACTCACTCTCACACTCACACACACACTCACACACACACACTCACACTCACTCTCACACTCACTCTCACACTCACTCTCACACTCACACACACACTCACACTCACACTTACACTCACACACACCACACTCACACTTACACTCACTCTCACACTCACACTCACACACTCACTCTCACACTCACAACACACTCACACTCACACTTACACTCACACACACACTCACACTTACACTCACTCTCACACTCACTCTCACACTCACTCTCACACTACACTCTCACTCTCACACTCCTGGCTCACACTCACACACAACACTCACACACACACTCCACTCACACTTACACTCACTCTCAAGACTCACACTCACACTTACACTCCTCTCACTCTCACAGCTCACTCTCACATCACACACACACTCACACACACACTCTCACTCACACTAACACTTCACACACACACACGCACACTTACACTCACTCGCACACGCACACTCACACGCACACTCACTCTCACACTCACTCTCACACGCACGCGCACACGCACACACACACTCTCACGCACACACACACGCACACACACACACTCACACTCACACACACACTCACACACACACTCACACACACACTCACACTCACACTTACACTCACTCTCACACTCACACTCACACACACACTCACACTCACACTCACTCTCACACTCACACACACACTCAAACTCACACTCACACTCACACTCACACTCACACTCACACACACACTCACTCCTACTGGCAAATGAAAAACACCAATCAGCACAACATATTTTTGGAATGAGTGAGGAAACTAGAATTCCCAGAGAAGACCCACGCAGGCGCGGGGAGACGTTCTACTGGAGTCTTATGCAGACAAGAAACTATACAGGTGCTGCGGACGTATGCTGTCAGTTCAAATGTGGAACCAGAAATTGCCTCATAGGTGAGAGTTGAAACCCTAATCAATTTTTTTTCCTTAATTTTCTGCTGATTTCATGGTCTTGACCCGGGGGTGAACTTGCTGGGATGGTGACCCCTGGGTTTGAATAGTCTTTTTCACTGCATGCTGACAGACTCAAGGTGTTTGAAAATGGTTCTATACAATCTATAAAATAAAAAAGGAGAAAATAAAGGTATATAGATACTTCTTCCTCGTTCGGTGTGCCACATTGGTGCCCTTGAAGCCAACAGGAACACGCCCCCCATATGTCAATCAAAGTTTGCTGTGGTTGCAGCTACTTCAGCTGAGCAAGGTCATAAAATTATTGTTTTAGATAAATTAAGCTGACATGGTACAACAGAATAAACCCCACCTCAGAGTAGTCATGGATGTGAAAAAAAAAAACAAACTTAATTAATCTGGAAGCATTAAAGTTAAACTTAACTTTCCCTTGGAGCTTTGTCTTAGTTCATTTAATAATGACACAGTGTAATATATTATTTTATATTGTCCTAAAATGTAAAACTTTAAAACTGATTGGAGTAAATAGATTCCATCTAATTTCTTCCACTACTAATTGTAGAAGTGGGAGGAGTTTCAGTGAGTGAACTGCAGTTGCTGATAGATCGCCCACTACTTGCACTGTCCTGCAATAACCCCTCGGACGCCACAGCTCTTTGGCCCAGAAGCCCCTTTGCTGCTGAACAGGCTCCTTGCTGGCAGCATGAATGATGACCTGTGTGTTTAACTTGCCCAATACAAAGAAGTCATGTAATCTAAATACATAAGGTACTATAAATACAGAGAAACTACATAATGTGAAGCATTGTGGTTGGGACCCGGAGTGTGCGTGGACTGTGACATCTTGGCTGTGCCTTCTGCTCCGTCTCTGTTCGGGTAAGCTGGCACTCTATGTGTTTAAAAAGCTCCGGGAAAGTTTACAGAGAGTGTACTTCTGCTTGGCTTTGTGTGACAGGCTTTAACGCACCATACCCATCAGCAGCAAAACAGCCGCAGACCTCCCTGGAATCCACTCTGCCACTTTCCATTCATGTATTTCCACGCATTCTCCAGCTTTGTTCAGTGTCCAGTCTCAGCAAACCTCTGCTGACCGTCAGTACTGTCTTGGTTTGTCAGGCTTCAAGCTTGGAGGCTACTGTGTGTTGACTCTTTTCCTGTCACACATCACTCTAAACAATGGGCATTTCAGGCCATTTCAGACACCAACCATGGGAATGTAAAGGTGTAAATTACAGATGGTAGGTGTCAATACGTTCACCCTAGGTGTCAGTAAGCCGCTCATCTACCATCTGCAGACTCATAATTTCCTTAACCAGGTACAGTCTGGGTTTAGATCTGGAAATGGTTGCATTGCTGCAACACTTAAAGTCTTACATGAAAAAATATGTGACATTCGAACAGAAAGATTACTGCATTTGTTGATTTGGCAACGGCCTTTGGCTCAGGAAGCCACTGTATAAACCTGGACCGTCTGAGAGACGTAGGACTTTCTGAGAGCTGTCTGTCCTGCTTCAGAAGTTGCTGTTCTGATCTTTTACACTCGGCAGAGATTGATGGTCTTCTTCCTTTGATGGTTCCTACTCCAGGATCTGTACTGGATCCAGGACTATTTAATATCTATTTTAGTAGCATTGCACATGCTGCAAGTGATGCTCATGTACATCTACAGTCTGATGACACTATAATTTAGGGCACATTCACGCCAGCCCTGTGTGGTCTGCTTGAAACGGACCAGACTGGACTCATCTGCGACAGACCGTAAAGCTCAGCTCATTTGTTCAACACCGCCACAAAACTGCAAACGCCACGCTTGCTTTGTGCCATTTACTTGTAAATCTATCACTGTATTTATTGTGCACATTATTTTTTTTGATAAAATGGTTTGTTATGTTATGTTACTTGTACCTGTCTTTTATGCTGCCTCTTGGCCAGGTCGCTATTGGAAATTAAAATCTGGTTCTGAATTGACCCACTGGCTTAAATAAAAGTAAAATAAAAGTAAATACCATAAAACGTTCCAACATAGTGTTTTCCTCTTTTTTGTAAAATATATATTCTACTTACCATGAATAACTGATGCCTTTATTAAAATATAACTTCAAAAGTTTAATCTCGTTACAAAAGCCAGTATCTTCAGTGGCCCACAGAAGCTGATGATCTAAGACGACGAAGGCCCTCATGTTGTCCGTTATTGCTGCGACTTTCTGGCGTTCTGTGGGGACGTTCTCCCGGTTCTGACAAGCAAACGCTATAAATCGCTGCCCCGATTCCACCTTCTTCTCCTTTGACTTGATAAAGTCCCTGTGCCCTTTCAACTGATGGTGCCTTAAATGTTTTATAGGTTTGCTTGTGCTATATTTCGTAACAGTCGTGCCGCCACTGGAGACTGCAGCGTTGCGGCGCGAACATTGCAACGTAAACAACAACGCTACACTGCCGACACATCGTTAATGCTTCACATGTAACTCAAACCGACAACTGAAAACAGCACGTTTCTCAGCGGTAGTGCACAGCTTCCTGCGCTGGTGAGCAACAAAGATCATTTGGGAGTCTGTTTGTAGAAATTAAGTGAAATCAGTTGCTGTGTGGGTTTGAATACTCACAGATCCCAATACTCTTATTTTTGGCAGGACTGGTGTGTATTTCAGAATCAGAACAGCTTCAGAGCAGATTCACATCCTTCTCTGCACCCAGTATTTCCTTTAGGAATTTATTTAAAGGGATCACTTTAGTTTAGATAAATTTGTCTGAAATTATAAACATGTTTGATCTAAACAGACACGATGCCTATTATCACTCCTGATTTTAGCTCCATTCCAAGCATTAAGGCACCACACAGCTTCAAATGAAAGTGTGCTGGACAAGCTTTGGTAGCAGCTTTAGCAGGAATTCAGCCGTATTAAAATACATCACAGTGTACGTGAGCACAGAGTGCAGGAGAAACAGCTGCAGACCGCTCTCCATATGTTGGATGTTCCTTTAGTATTTTGCTGATATTTGCTCAAAAAATAAAAGTAATCCAGTTGGTTTTCAGCGCCTCGCGGAGTCCGTGAACTTTTCTGTTCACTTTTGAAAGACTTAAAAGTTTACAGAAGCCGTTTGAGAAAGGAAATTAAAATAGTCGACTGCAGCGCAGCTGTTAATTGTGAAATCAAAGGGGACACATTATGATCTTTACTGACACAATATCCAGAGGTCTTAATGAAACGTCTTTGCTCAAAGTACCACAGAACGTTTTCGTCCTTGTCTGTTCACGGCATCTGGCTTTGAGGAGATGGAGTCAAGCAGCTGATTCCACTTCAACCCCCTATTGAAACTGGTGTCCCAGGTCTGTGCACCCCGCCTCGGAGTTTCACCTAATGTTGCGCGATGTGACGGTATGTGTAATTAAAAATATGTTGTTAAAATCATTTTTATCTGACGTGGGGCTGTGATGTCATAATCCTCTTCAAATGTGAAAGGGTCACTGAGGGACAGATTTTTAAACAAAATGACAGCGTTGTGGGAGTTTTTGAGTTAAATAAATAAACGCTTCGGAGCACTTAAAAGGCAATTTTCAATATTTTCAGTTGAAGAATGAAAAAGTAGATTTTTCACAATATGTTGGAAGGTCACGACTAGTGTTGGGTTTTCTACAAACAATACTGATAAACACCTAATCAAACAAAGAAAACCAGAGATATTTCAGTTATTAAAATCAATTTTGAACCTTTAAACAGTAAAGTGTTAAATAAGCATTTTCTGTGTCTGAAAGCAGCTTTTTACTGCTTGTTTCTATTCTTTTCTCTGAAATACTCCCAACAGTATTATAAAGATTATTAACAAAAAAAAATTATCTAGATTTAACCTAATGAATATTACAGGTACTGCTAATACCAACACATATAGAATTTGAATATTTCATCAGCTGCAGTATCATGAAATGATTCAGAGCATCTTTAAAAATCTCTGCACATGTAGAATCAGGCCAAAAATCAACTTTGGAGAGTTTTGGAAAAGTCATGATTGTGTAATGTATATCACATCACAGGGTCAGGAAAACCTCTAGAAACCACTGAAAACCCACAGGAAGTACACACCGGCACATTCCTCCAGCCAAACATCTACAAGTGAAATCACTAGAAATCACTGTCTAGGAACACAGCTGGCTGTGTCATCCACAACTGCAGGTTAAAGTTCAGTCATGCAGACAGGATCCATGACCGTGTTCTCTGGCTCCAAGACAATTTAAATTACATAAAGACAAAGCAAATCACGGACACCCGGGACTGCAGAGAAAAAGGACCATCCAACTCCAAAAGCCTGCGTCTCCGATGGTATGGAAGTGCATTGGTGGGTTTGGAATGGCGAGCTGGCACATCTGGAAAGGCACTGCCAATGCTGAAATGCATATCCAGTTGTTGGATCTTTTACTGCCTAATGCTCCACAGATGAGTCCAGGTGTGAAACTGATGAAGTATAAACCTGAAATTGTCCTCTCCAGACCCCCACGTCCAACTCGAAGAGAGCAGTGCAAAGCGCCTGATGAATATTGATGCTCATTAATGAGCCAAGTGATTAATGTACATGTCAACCGAACCCACCTCGAGAAGAAGAGGAACAAAAAGGCTTTTTGCTTGGGAGGAAATTTGAACCTCATATGCGGAACCTTGTCCAGCTAATATTCTCAGAAAGCCCACAAATAATCAATTTATTAGCTATATTATTGTAAGACTCTATATTTTATATTGTACTTGCCGGGATCACGAATACGTGAGAGCATTAAACACAGTGAACGCGATTAATGTTTTGTTTTTGATTGCAAGTAAATTGCTCCCCAAAAACTGCCCCTGCGCTCTGGGCAGAATGGACCGATGCGGTAAAGCTCCAGGTATGAGAGGTGGAAAGTCAAGACTGCATATCATTGATCTGTTATTTTGAATCATTGCAAATATTGCTAATAATAACATGTCTCCATGATGTCAGTTCTAGGAAGCCACATCCAGCAGAAGCAATATTTACTTTACAGTAGGAGCTTGTGAGTCAAAAGGTAGTCTGGGTAATGCTCACAGTAGCTCTGTCACCTCAGGAAAACAGCAGGAGAGAAGCTGCAGTGGAATCTGCCCACACGGACCTTTTGCTTAGCACGCAGGAATCATTCATTACATCTTAAATGGCTTATTCTTGATTGTGTACAGTTTCTCACGAACACATACCTGCTTTACACAACCCTGCTACTGACGGTGCACACGTAAACAAGACTGGGTTAACGCGCTTGACACTGCAGCCTCGACATTTTCTTCAAATCGAGCAGCGTTTAGTCTGGTCAGCCATTCACTTAGTTAAAAATAGCTCTGGCTGGCCAGAATACCTACTTATGCTTAGAAATGTGACATTTTTTTGGTGGTGTAGTGTTTCTTTTGCAGCTTAACTGCAACTTCAAAGGATCCAAATCTCTAAAACAACATCTGCTTTAATTCAGGTATGCGGATGCCCACCACTGCAGCAGCGGGTTTTACAAGAACGGTGTCCCTCATCCTGAAATCCATTAAGCAGAACTAATGTGAATTGTCATTCTGACCCTTCGGCTTTCATTCAGTCTCTCCACCAAAATGAAAGGCGTGATGTGCGTATTCCTCGAGGCATTGGGTTTTGATGCTCCTCTGAAATTCTGTTACTCCAGAAGTCTAACTGGAGCAGTGCATGAAGCGGCATCGGACCAGTGACAGTAATGATGAGTGGCAGCAAACACATTTGCCTCGTGCATAGATCTCTTTGTATTAGGACCCAACTCTAATCTGAGCTGAAGAATCCGATCTGGCAACTGCACCAGCACTTCCTGGCCATTACCTCACTGCTTTTACGTGGCTCCAAGAAGAGGCTGCTTCACTCTCAAATGGCTGACCTGTATTCAAAGACATGATTGCTATACCATAACTGTTATTTTCAATGCTCCATCAATCTATTTCCCCCTACGAATGCATCTGACCTCAACTGTTTCCTCTTATTCACCAGCACACATTGGGCCAAATATGAGACATCTGTTATATTTTAGCACAAATAGAGCCATGCAACATCAAAAGTAATGTTTCCATCCAGTGTGCAGCAGCAACAAACAGAGCTTCCTTACCAACGTTGACTAATCTGTTAAGAGCTAGGGATGTATCAACAAAGTCAGACGGGAGGCGACAAGAAATGGTTGGTCAGACACGTGGGAGGTTGCTCACTGTTCAGCCAGACCATCCAGACCATTTCATGTTGTGGGTAGGCCAAAAGAAAAAATACCTGCAACCTTCACGATGTACAAAACTTGTGATGGCACAAAAATCATAGTAAGTACAGCAGTCTACAGTCTACTGCATCTACATCTGTGAGGTGATGCTTCTCTGAAATTGGTGTTACAGATGTGTGTTTGTCTTCCTCAGAGGCACTGCGACTGCAGCCTGATGTGATGCTGGGCGCAGATAACGACGTGGAGGCTGGACAACTGAACGCTGATGTGTGACGTCACAGCAGCCTGCAGACCCGAGTGGCTCACTGAGAGGAAAGATTCAGACCTCGGCTGCTCAAAACAGCCACAACACAACTTCAAACACCTCAAAAGAGAGTCTCAAGGCAAGAAACAATGAATCTTTTTTCTTTTTTCTACAGTGTGTCTCGCTGACTAGTCACAGTTGGTTTCCAATGTCAGTTACACAACAAATGAGAGAATCTTTCAGAAATGAATGTTATAGATACTGTAGACAACTCCTCCTACCGTGTTCCCCTGCATAAATGCTCAATGTCACTGTAGACAGATGCGTTTTACTTGTCTGATGTTCTTGTCTGTGTAGCTCACTATATCATCGGTGCTACCCCACCTCTCTCTCCATGGACTAGGACTGGAAAAGCGGCCAAGTTTGAAAGCAGTTAGCAGTTAACACCAGCAGAAGTTTAGTCATAACTTAACCCAACGATGGTAAAGGACCAACTGACTGTATTAGTCCTGTAAACCACATTCTCCCATTAGCACATATTTGTACCAGCCTGATGGACCAGACCCCCACCTAGAGAGATGTGGGCTCTGAAAAAGACCCGTTGGGCCGATCCAAGGGGGTTTGCATGCAGATGGTTGGACTGCGACCAGTCAGAGCAACGAGCGATTGCCACAGAAGACCTGGGTCAACATGGTCAACATGTTTTTTACATTTCACCTCCATCGGGGTGACCAGCGGGGAGACAACAACCACCGGTGGGTTTTCACTAAGTCCTGTTGAGTTACCAGTGGAGCTAACTGGTAAATTAAACTTTTGCTGTATGTGTCTATTAGACTTTATTTATATATTAAAGACTCTTTTTTTCAAGCAAACAGCGGATTTCTGGAATGTCAAGGAAACTGAGTATCTCCACCATGGTGTCATTTTCAAATACGTATGTAGCTGCACATGAATAACTCCCAGTCCTACAAAACCACGTTACATGACCGTATCCGTCACTACTGGAGATGCAGACACAAAACCCACAGGAAGTACACACCAGCACATTCCTCCAGCCAAACATCTACAAGTGACATGCTGCAGGAGCGTCTTGCCGTGACGCGACTTCATGTAACTTGACAAGGGCCATGCGTGGAATTTTCCTTTTTTTTTTTACCTTCCACCCAAATGTCCATTTTTCCAAGAAGTTATGAATAGCTGTTTATCTGCAAAAGGTAAAAGGAATTAATGGCTCTGCTGATTCCAGGAGAGCCGCGAGTCTCGGAGATCTGAGCCTGTGCCGGCGTCGTCGGACACAAAGAGCGGAGCAGAGACTTGCAAGATGCTGCTGTTGTTTAATAGGTGTCATATCAGATTTAAAACACTAAAAAAAGGCAGCCAAAGGTTTTCTTTTCCATTCTGGAGGATCCAGATCAATGTGGTCTGTGTACTTTCTCTGTTTCATAAAAGAACAGTAAATGTGGACGATGAAGTGTTGGAATGAATGCGAGCTTTGATCATTTAGTGTTTACAGGATGCCTTTTCCAGTCCAGAATGTTTCAACTCGCTGCTTTCTGCGTCACTTTCTTTCCAATATTTAGCAAAAAAAGAATAATAAGTCTTCTATTTTATCTGTATGTTGGTACCGCAAAATATCTGCTTGCTTTACTCTGTTTTTCATTGTGACTCAATAAATCCAATTAAAAAAAAGTACAGATTTTTCCTACCAGGTCATTAATTATTTAATAAAAAGTTTAGCCAAATGCAAAAGCAGTGTGCGAAAAATAAAGTAAACCCCTGACGAAAAGAGGTTTAGTAACATACAGGACCTGCACTTGACGTTAGAAAAGCAGACGTTTTGGCATTTTGCTGGTCTGGAAGCCTGTTAACACAATGCCAAAAGGAACGACATCAGCAATAATCTTTGAGAAGAAGTTGCTGCTACTCGTCATCCAAGGAAAATTATTAGAACATTTATGAACGTGTCCTTTATCCTACAGTGAGAAAAATAATTCAAAAACAGAAAACATTCAAAATATATTTAACCAAGTCTCTCAAATCCAGTCTACCCCGAAGACAAACTATAGTCTAAGAAATTACCAAGAAAAATCAATGTGTAGTAAATACAAAACAACCCTTTTTTTATGCACATCTTTACACACTTTTATGCACGTTTTACAGTTTCAGCAATTTAACCAGATGTTGGTACTTGTCCTCGGGCTGATTTTAAATCCAATATACTGCAAACTTATATGCCATTTAGAATTAGACCTAGGGTTGACTTCACTTTGTAATATTGATTTATCGCCCAACAAATGAGATGCTGCAGTTGTAATGAAGCCTGCAGAAGGTTAAAAGCAACCACAAAGTGCTGCTGTAGATGCCTGCTTGAACTGGCCCCCAGAAGGTCCCTCCATCTGCGGTTGCTATGGGAACCATATCTCCACAAACTACTGAATTGTGGGCTGTAGTGTTTTTATTTTCTTGTGTTGCTTGCTCATTTAAGGTGGCATTTATAACTACTCATTTTAAAACCGGTAAGAACGGGATAGTTTGTTTTGTTTTTATAATGTTGTGACACATAAAACCTTCAGACTGAGAGTTTTTCTTTCTTTCTTTGTAGCACGACAGCAGTTGTGAAGTTAATCTGCAGTGTTAGGTTAGTGGTCACAGAAAAGAGACTCATTTCTGGTCATTCAGACTCAAAAACAAAAAAAAGCCCAACTAAATAATGTCTGCTATTAGACAGGTTTAATGAGTTCTCTCTGTTTGGGAAAATAAAACAAACAGATTCCGAAGAGTTTACTGAAACATCTTATCTCCTTTGCTCTTTTCTTCTGTGATTTCTGTTGTATTTCCAAGACAAGCAAAAGCAGCTCCAGCGGTATTTGATGTGTCATTATGAGAAGTGGCGCCCACTCCAGGCTTCCGAGACCTGGTGAGGCAGGCGATTGGCCTGGCTTGGGAGGGAGCGGATACAGGGGGACTTGTGGTGAAAAGAGCCGACGATATTTAGGACGTGAGGAAGACATTTAATAGTTTTGGTTTATTGGTCTGATCACAGAAATGTTGTGGAGAGCGAGTATGATAATAGTTAAACAAAAAATAAGAAATGACCCTAATAAATAATAACAACAATAAAACAGTGAGGTGTTTCAAGGATAAAGTAGGCGATTTTTCTAGGTTCACTTATGAGATCAAAAACAATACTGCCACCTTGAAACATTTCAATTATATTTCAAAATAACATTTTACATAAATAATATATAAATTACAATCTCATTATATACTACTACATTATGACACACAAAAAACAAAACTGCAAGGAATAAGAAAAGTTGAAATGCAGGGAAAATTACAGAAGCTAATTTTAAACTTTCGTGCTGATTTATCCCATTTAAAGCCAGTGAACAAATTATGCACCGTGTGTGTGTGTGTGTGTGTGTGTGTGTGTGTGTGTGTGTGTGTCATGTGAAGGGTCTCGGTTTTTACAGGGTCAGCGAGCAGCAATCCATCACAGCAGATCCACGGACACTTTCACTGGGTCAAGTGATGCACACGCAGAACTTTAAACAAACACTGAGGCGTCACGCTGAAACTCAACTTTCTAATTGGCTGCTAATTAGTAATGTTCCAACATGAGGGCTCTTATTTCACTCTTAAGAGACCTGACTGCTTCAATTGTTTCTTACAAGCAAAGTTCATAAGAAGTTAAACACATTCAGTAAAGTAAAGCAAAAGATTTGTGTACATCCAGTCCTTTATGGCCTGAGGTTTGTCTAATGGTTCTGTTTCATTTGGCCTCATAGACAAATACAGCTGCGTATCGTCAGCATAACAATGAAAATTAATGCAGTGGTTCCGAATAATACTTCCCAAGGGCTGCATGTATAAGCTGAACGGGATTGGCCCTAGCACTGAACCCTGTGGGACACCATAGCAGACCCTCGTCTGTACGGAAGAAACCTCATGAACATGAACAAACTGGAATCTATCAGACAGATATGATTTAAACCAATCTAGAGCTGTCCCTTTAATCCCAACAACATACTCTAGTCTCTGCAGTAAAATGTTGTGATCTATAGTATTAAAAGCAGCGCTGAGGTCCAGCAGAACCAGTATGGACACTAACCCAGTATCTGAGGCATCTCAAATCAGCGCTGTTTCTGTGCTATGATGCATCTGAACTCTGACTGAAAAACTTCAAATAGATCATTTCTATATAAATGGTCACACAGCTGCTGCAACTACTTTTTTCAAGAATTTTAGAGATAAATGGAAGGTTGGAAATTGGTCGACAATTAGCTAAAACATCTGGGTCAAAAGAGGTTTTTTTACTCTATTGATGACTGAGGTCAGGTCAGGGAGGTCTACAGGACTGAAACAGTCTAGAGTCAGGTCAGGGAGGTCTACAGGACTGAAACAGTCTAGAGTCAGGTCAGGGAGGTCTACAGGAACAAGGCAGTCTAGAGTCAGATCAAGGAGGTCTACAGGACTGAAACAGTCTAGAGTCAGGTCAGAGCCTAAGGCAGTCACTGAAGATGAAGAAA
Source organism: Xenentodon cancila (assembly GCA_014839995.1). NCBI lineage: Eukaryota > Metazoa > Chordata > Actinopteri > Beloniformes > Belonidae > Xenentodon > Xenentodon cancila. The sequence goes on from CM026218.1 coordinate 22,623,121, forward strand.
TGCCCACAGCTGCTGCTGGATGGGCCTGGTTCATTTCATCTCTAATTCTGACAATTTTATTGCTAAAGAAGCTCTTTGTCAGCCTGGCTACAGTGCTGAACAGAAAACATGGGTTATTTTTATTATCAATCAACAATGAATAATAAGCTGTTCTAGCTTTGTGAAGGGCTTTTTTTTATATACTAATCGACTATCTTTCCATGCAAAACCTATACACCTCCAAGAGTACCACTTTTTTTCCATTTTACACACATTTTGTTTCAGCAAATGAATGTGCAAATTATACCAGAGAGTTAAGCTGCTATGATTGGAGACTCACTTTCTCAAAGGAGCAACTGCATCTAAAGCTGAGTGCAGCAACTCTGCAGTGTTACTGACAAGGAAGTCAACATCTGCAGAGGTTGAACCGGGGTCACAGCCCTCAACTGCTTCACTAAGTTCCACTGTAGGAAGATGAAAAGTAATCGCTTTTTCTAAATTTAGCAATAGCTTTATCAAATAGACATCTGCTAAAGTAATTCCTCCTATTTTGCGCTTTAATGTTGACAATGTTAAATTCAAACGTTATTACATAGTGGTCAGATAGGAGGGAGTTTACAGGACCACTGACTGATTATCTAGTTCTACACTATAGTGGCTTAGCTAAAGATTGGATTATGAACTTCCGAGTTCTGAAGCTGAAAACCAGCAAATTCCAAAGGATTCACATTTGTTTTCTCGCCAACTGATCTGTGTGTTTATGTTTGTCTACTTGTGAGGCTGCCTGTTAACTGATAACTGACGAAAAAAAAGAGACCAAGTCATTTTTGTTCAGAGCAGTTTGATAGTGTTCAGAAGAAGGAACCACAGTTTTTATGGGAATAGCTCACGATGGTGTCATCAGAGGAGAGTGGCTCAGAGGGCAGATGGGCCCACACAGACAGCATAAGGAAGCGTCAATGCTGAGTTTACCTTCTAGTCAAGACATTTGGAATACTTTCACATTTAGAATGAAAAAAACCAAACAAAACAACGGAGACGGTGCTTTTCCTGTAGTGTTAAGCATCTTGTTTTGAGCAGAAAAAACTACGAGCCACACTGCTCAGATTCAGTCAGAAAGGAAGAAAGCCTGAGGATTTAATGACAGCAGAGGAGTCAGAAAACACATCCTGCCAGCAACTGTGTCACTTGACATTTCTCTTGACAAATTCCCTGTTATTGCCCCCCGACAATAAAATAAAACTTCAAGCGTTGCATGTAGCAGAATGGTCCGTTCAGCTGCAGGTTCTGGGAAAATGGAAGTCAAAAGCAACAGTTCCCTGTGATTAATGTGCCACTTAAAAGTTTATTTTCTCTAATTCTGCATGGTTTCACTTCATGAGAGCTTTGCGTTTCCCCTCCAGCACCACCACAAAAACCAAAACAAAAAAAAAGGTCTGGAGGAAGCTAAACATGTAGTCTAACGGAGGATTTTATCCCCTGGAAGTATCGTTTTGTCTGAACTCTTCTATGATTATAAAATATCTGTGCTATGATGCTGCTTCTATAATAAAGAATCCAAAACAGGCGGTGGGGAGAAGGAGTGTTCAGGATGATTTAAAACTTAGTAATAAAGCAGTTTTTTACAGATGGGCGGGATCGATCCTAATGCTAACCATGCTAATGTCGCTAACACTCGTCTTTGGACGGAAACGGTCCTACGACGGTCTACTCTGTTGATTATTGGTAGAAAACTGAAAATAAACAGCCAAATTCAATATTCATAACAACATCTGAACCATCCACCCCACCTCCTCCCAATCCCAGTTACTTCCTATCTGTTAGCAGAGTTACTCAAAGGATGGAGACATATATGTTTGACAGATTTACCAGACCCAGATCCATACCTAGGTACTTGTTAACATCCCTGTCATAGATATACAAACTCTTTGGGCTCTGAATATAAACGGACGCTGCAGTGGAAGGTGTAAAGACAAAGGCTAAACCCGAAAAGAGAAACATGCAGGCTGTAAACGAGCGACATGTTTATGCTGCAGGTCTGTTGCTGTCCCTTTGTTGCAGCTTTTCGCGGGACATTTGTGTTTTGACGGAGTACACCAAAGCCTGCTGCCTGGGTAATCCTGGATTTCCTATGACACAGCTCCCAGCTTAGCACAGGGCTTGACTAATAGCTTTCTTTTCAAATGATCGCTTTACTACACGACTTCAGAAGAGGGCAGCGAGCATGAAATTCAATTATGGCGCACACGCTCCACAGCCCCATCCAGAGCTGTCCACTTTAATCCTTCCTTTGCCCGCAAGGATTCACAGCCTCTTTCAGCTGAAGGTCTTCTTCACGTTCAGTCCTGCCGTCCAGGCCTTGTGTTGGGTCTCTGTTTTCCATGTACAACCTTTACTCCCCTCCCTGCTTTGGCCTCTCGTGGCCTGCCTAAAACCTTGCAAGTCCTGTCTTTGGGTTCTAACCTCCATGACCTTTTTAAAGTGCATCTCTCTTGCTGAACCTTTACGTCTTTCCTCTTGATCTCTCTACAATGTCGTGCGTCCAGAAAGTGTTCCACCGTTGCTGAACCGCAGGCATGACAGCGGTGTTTGACAGCAGCGGTGACGTATCGATGTGCAAACGCTCTTACACGCTGAAATCGATTCAACTATGTAACTACTTCTGCTGCCAGTTCAAATGAAAGGAGAAAACGCAAAACTCTCCAACATTACATAATTTCAAATGATATTGTCGGCTTGCAGCTGATGGTGCCAAAGTCCACAATGAGAAAGAGATTAGATGCATTTGACCTGCGTGGAACACTTATCCAAAGAGAAATTTAGACTTAACTTGTTTGTGAATTTATAAAATCAGGCTTCATACTGTCTGTACTTCTGTACTTACTTAATACTTTCTGTACAAATGAACCCTAAGTACAGATGTTTGGCAACAGTAATTTTAAACTCCTTTGAGACAAGAAAAAGTGAACTTTTCAGGAGTGGAGTCTAACATAAGTGGGATCTGATCTAACGATGAAGCACGTGTTGGAAATGTCATGGTTTGGGAACTATGTGAGAGTTGAAGTTGAAGCTTTGGATTAGCTTTTTACAGACCAATGATTGGCATTATGGTTTGTTTTGTCACAAACACCAATACTGATGATAACCATGATTTATAAAGATAATGTGACAAAATCCAGAGATTATTGATTCAGGAATGAACATTTTTATGATTACAGACTCTTTTTAAGTGACATTTGCCAAAGAAGAGACATAAAACACTTAAAAGAAACTAATATGAATTGGTGTGACATCTGTTCTCCAGTAATATTGTAAATGGTGAAAGTCATGATGATCGTGTTGTGAAATATTTGACGTCATAACAGTTGAAATGAGTGTTTAACTACTTTTACTTTTTGGTTGATTGAATGAATGCATAATGTAAATAAAACATCAATTAATTAATTGATTCGTTTATGCATAAGAAAACCATCAAAAGTGGCTTGTAGGCTATGTTCACTCAACACAGATATTATTTTATTTATTATTATATTTCAATTAGGTAGATGTTTTGACAGCCTGAACAGCCAAAAGTAAAGGAAATGAAATGTATTTCACTTATAAATCAGATTAAAACCACAATTAGAGATGGGTTTAGTGGGATTTTCACAGATGCACGTTGATCTTAACAGTCTGGTTGCTCAAACGGGACTTTGAATCGTCTTCGCATTACGAACACTGACTGTGTCTACCGGAGCGCAGAAATGGGAGTGGTGGCCTAGTGGTTACAGTGGTGGGCTTGGGCGTAGAGGCGAACCTACCTGGATCATGAACCCGACCCTACCAACGTATCAGCAGAGGCGGTCGGGTGAAACTAACACAGCAGCCTCTATTTCTGACTCTTTCTTGCAACTTGAACTGCAGCTCCACATAATTATTTCTGACTGCAGCCAAGCCAGTTCACCACTCTTCATTTAGGTTTCTCTACATCTGTTCTGAGCTTGTAGATCAGGGAACATCAGCAAGGACACACAGATAGGATCTGATCATTTCCAATATATAATTAAGTGGTCAGTCAGAAAGATTGGATTTGGATGCATCATGTAGTACATGGTTTTTCTTCTTACTGCACACGGTCATTATAGCCTTGAAGTGAAGACTCCGCAGAGGCTTTTTCTTCTGAACCCCTGTCCTTATTTTGTTGTTATGTAGTAAGGCTGATAGTTTTGACTGGATAGTTTCCGTCATCACAACCAAAAACAGACCAAAAATGTCAAGAATGGACTGTGAGTTTGCTCTCTCATGAACGTTTTGTCTTGGTTATTGTCACTGTTGTTGTATAAATACTAACATTGGTGATCAGTTAGTTAAACCTTTTCTGTTATCCTGACAGTATGAGAACACGTAACTATGGTAGGAGTATTGAAAAGGTGGCAGACATGGTCCAACAAGACGTAGAAAATACAAAGGTTAAACTAAACAATAGTCATCGTTTTTGGTTAAAACTAGAAAAAAACAAAAAACACTCATGTCACTACAAATGGGCAGCTTCTATTAACGGCAGTCATTTGAAAACGACAGAAACTGACTTGTAAATTCAACACTCACATCAATAATCTTCACTTTTCTTCCACTGCTCTTGGCTTCATCATCTGAATTCTAAAGCCACGTTTCAAGGTCAGCCGCCCCCCCCATAACAAAGACAAGACATGCAGTGGCCTCCAGTTCTGGGGTCTGTCGGGTGGGTGGGGGCTCTGAGGCAGTCCAACACCAGACGCACTTACTGTATCAGCGAGGACTGCCAAGAAATGCAGGGGAGGTTTCCTGCACCGGATCTCGGGCTGGGAACACAGTATCCCATATTCCTCTCCCATCCCCAGACCCCCAAGAGGACCAAAGACAGAAAGCTGAATCTGTGTTCTTAAACTGAAAATATTTCCAGTGGACTCTGCTGGCGTCACTCTCGGACCTCTGTGCTGCAGGATTTCATGTTTTCTTCTTTTGACTCCATCTGACCCAAGGACTCTGTCTCTTGGTTCCTGGCTTGGAGTTGCGTTTCCCTCTCGCACCATTTCGTCTCTCTGCCTCGACCTCAGTCCCTCCCCTCCGTTGCGAGCCTGCTTCTCCCGTCCTGAGTGTGTGGTTGTGTGAACGCGTAAGTCTCAGAGGGGTCGGCTGGAGGCAGAGCTGTGGTCTGGCCTGTGGTCAGGCACCGACTCGCTGATATGCAAAGCGAAGTGACATAATACTGTGATTTGTGTTACAGTTCTTTGGAATGGCAATAACGCTCCCTGGAGGGATTTAAATTTCAATATATGTCACAATTTGAAGTCTGGAGACGACAACATTCAGCTGAAGCCAGGAGCGAACAAAGCAACCAAGGCAGGACACTCTTGACTCCACATTCCTCTGTTATTTTATTCAAATTACATGAGAAATGACCTTTATCACAGATGACAAGCTTTGTCGAGCCAGTTCACACAAATCTGAAAAGGAGGAAAAAACACTGACTTTCTGTGACTTATAGAGGACATTAACTATTCCCATATCAGATCTGCTGCTATCGAGCCCGTGGTGGATGTATGGGAAATCCCATGTTTTGAGCTTCAGACGCTGATTGTGTCACGTGGGCCGAGAGGCTGGGGACCCACAAATCACTTCTGTGAAGATCGGACCTCTAAATCCAATATGATGTCCGACTGCTCCAAGTGACCCTTCACACTGTGTTTACTTGGCTTCAGACGTCCTGGACTCATCCGATTATCTTACTAAAGACTGAGTGACAGCCAGCAGTGACTTAAAAAAAAAAAAAAGGAAAAGCTAAACAAAATGTTTCTGGTTTTGTGCCAGATTTAGGGGCTCCCAGGGACTGCTGGTGTGACGGCTAGAGGAAAGGGTCTAGAAATAGCTGTCCAGACCGCGGGGAAAGCCCCTGTACATTCTGGGACAGTGACCGCAGGCCTGCCCGATGGACGACAGCTGTAGCGGCCCAGTTGTTGTAGGAGGACTTTAAAGTGATGGCCCTTTTTGGCAGCATCGTGCAACGTATTTTGTCTGGTTCTGTTTGTGGCCCAGCAGATGGGAACCGAGCTGGGTCCGTGTTCTCGGGAGTTCCTGGGGGAGTAGGGACCAGAGGGAAGACATTCTGCCAAAAATTCCATGTTTGCTGGGCATGAACGAGGTGACAAAAGTCCAGGCGATTCCAAGCCTGCTCCGAGGGAACCGTTTTGTCTTTAACAAAAGGTCAATGAAAGGCAAATTTTTGACATCTGAGCTGTAGGTCAGACAGCTACACGAGATTTAAATCAGCGCTTACTGGCCAAAAGTATAAAAAAGCAACCGTAAACACAAAGTCTTTTATCAAACGTATAACCTAAAGCAAAAATGTTCAACATTTCTCACAAAGTAAATCTGACAGAAGCTTTACGACGGCACAAAAAGTGAGGAACAAGATTTGTTGCACATCTGTTTAACCCTTTAATACCTGACATAGTCTAGTCCGCCCCCTAGATGTGTTTATTATACATAGAAATTAAAAACACTGCCAGTTTTGTCTTTAACAGCTTCTAAAAAATAATTTTCCTTATAAAATTATTTATTAATTTTCTATTGTTATTTTTTTAGATATTTTTATTTTAAATTTGAATATGTTCAAGAACCTCAAAGCATCATGTGAGGGTGTGAAAAAGCAAGAGTTGATCATCAATTATGAGTCTGTGACGTTCTGTGCGAGTTACATTATGTTAATCCACATTGCTCCACATGCACCTGCTCCCATAGCTCCAGGATTTAGAGCTGGTAATTTTTCATAATGAGACCATGCTATCCAGCATTTCCCACAGTCCTCACATGCTCTTTACGATGTCCTGTGAGTTTGGAGTCAAAGGAGGGCATGGTTAATGTATTTTGAGCAGATTTGGACAGAAAAAGATGCTGCACGGTGATGCCATGTGCAGCTGGCGGTACTATAAGCAAACATGGTGCCCTTCATGCAGCGATGAATCATAAGTAGGGGGAAGTTTGCAGGCAGAGACCCTTGTGAATGCGATGGTGTGGATATAGCTCCAGTCATGTCAGACTGTGTGGGAATCACAAAGGAGGCCAGGCCGAGTCACATGGGTCGTCCCACTCCCAAAGACAGGACGCTCTTTCCCTTCTTGAACTCATTCCTTCTCGTGGTGATGAGCTCAGCTTTATTAAGCCTCTCACACAAACACAAACTCCTGCTTTCGTCACTGGTGCTTCACCCACTTTATTCCAGAGCCGTGGCTGCTTTTCAGATCACACATTAACTTCTACTTTTTTATTCTTAATTATTTCAGTTATAGATGTGGCCGAGTGTGGAAAACACAGGTGGCTTCTGCATTTGATGACGATGGAACCTGCATCTGCAGATACAGAATGTGTCGTGTTTAGTGATTGTCTAGGTGCTTGAGGGTTACGCTTGCATGAGGTTAAACTGTATGTTGTATCCCATAATACCAATCTTAGTCACTTTTTTGTGCTCTTTGCATGTCTTGTGTGGGTAACTAGGTTTTTTTCACATGTCACTAGGGATGGGAATCGAGAACCGGCTCCCAAAGAGAACCGTCTCCCAGTAGTTTGATTCCGTGGAATCATTAATCCGTAAACCGTTTAGTCTCGACGGTGGATCCAAGAAGGACCACCGTGTTTACCCGACGCTGGGTTCGTGCAAACGGATTGTTGCTATAAACTCTCCTGTCATAGTACAAAAACATTCACCCCTCAGAGTTGTCATGGATGTGAAAGATTGAGACCAAAACGTCTTTTTCAACCAGGCTGTAAATTCTTTTTACTTCTGCTCAAAATTTGAACTTTTTAACATGGGAGTCAATGGAGATGACTCGTTTTTGGCGCCATCCTCTGGCAGTCGAGGAACTGCAACGAAACTTGGCTCCGCATGAGCGTCGATGCAGAAGTGAGATGGTTGGCTCTTGGTTGCAACACGTGCAGAGCTTTGATCACATCAAAGTGGGGAAATACCTCCAACACGCCGAAACATTTTCTGCACAAAAACTGTTAGTGTTTTTCAGCTTTGATTTAGTTGAAGTTGAGTGTAAAATGTTGGTGCATTCTTGAGATTAAAGTGTTAATGCCACAAAAGTCATTTGTACTATATATATATATATATATAAGTGGATGAGAATCAATAAGAGAACCAATAAGGAATCAATAAGCGATAATTGAACCGGAATGAACCAGATAAACTCCTAACAATTCCTATTTTTACACGTCACAGTTAGAAAGAATGCAAAGTAAAAAGTTAAAGATGTCCTGTTATTGTTTAGTGTTATGGTCTGTGATGTTAAAATGACTGCTATAAAAAAGGACGGCCATATCTAAGTGGTGCAGCTATATATAACATTTTCTAAAAAAAAAACAAGAAAAATGTTTTGTTGTCTCTGTCACTGCTGTGTTTTGAGACTGTGGTTCAGTTGCTCATATCTGTAAAGTGTTGATACTGGTGATCTGACAGTATTAAATTAGCTTTTAACCGCCTAATGACAAAAGACAAAAAACAACAATTAAAAAGGAACGTTGCAAAAAACTTTGGAGATGCAAAGAGTGAGAGACGTCAGTGACAGTCCCTGGATGCTAAGAAAAATAATTGTTGATAACTGGCGTCTTCTGGACTTGATATTTCAAAGACTGTTGTGGGGGCTCTTCATCGTGGTGGGCTTTAAGGTTTAAGAAGACCTCCAGTACGCACACAGCGGTGCATCAAAATCACATGGGCGTTCCCATGTGGAAATCTGAAAGTTGGGGATGAGCGTCGGCAGTCAGCCCTCTGGTCTAATAATGCTGCTTTTGTTTGGTGAAGGAAGCAGGAAGCGTTCAATCCCCCCATTTTACAGTTCCCACAATGAGACACGGTGGTGGGAGCTTAATAATGTGGGAATGTTTATCTGCTTTAGACAAAGAAACCTTGTTTGCTTCTGCAGAATTATGAAGGAGAATAATAAAAAGAAATGTGCTGCTAAAGCAGCTTAAGGAAACGGTTGGCCCGTCCAAGAAGACTGTCACTCAAAACACACGTTTAAATCTGTCCAAAACCTTTTGGACAAACACCAAAGTCAAGATTCTGGAGATCTCAGTAGTATTCATCATCTGTTTAGGGAGCTCAAGATTAATGTCTAACCTTGGGAAAGATGTCATTTGAATGAGCCGTGAAAGAATGGGCCAAGATCCTTCAAGAGCACAAGTAAACTATCTTATGGGGGTTTGTCTTGACTATAAATACTTTTGATTGTTGTTATTTTCATGGAAAATGGTTTTGTTGGAGTTCATAAAGGGGGGCTAATAATTTGGAGCTTAACTGAAGTTTTATTTATTTACCAAGTCTTGGTGAACAGCTTCCGAACATTTTTAAAAGCAGACACGATCACAAAGCAATGACATATTTCTGTACAGCTGATGAAGAAGAAGGAATTAGATGTTTGTATGTTTGTCCTGCAGTCCTTGGACATGCAGTAAAGTCACATGATTCATTATCCCACAGAGAAAACCGTCCCCTCTGCTGCACCACAAACGAAAACCAAACAAACAGGAGCATACATTGAGTTTTGGGGTAAAAATAAAGCTATTTGAAAAACGCTTCCACGCACATTGCACCTGTTAACAAACGACTGTCACTGTTTTTCGAAGGCCAACAGGAAAAGGCCTTGAAATAGCTTTCCCATGAGCCTCTCGTCCAAAATAAAATAAAAGGGGCAGCGTGGAGCCGCCCACTCCACCGCTGCAGCCCAGTCATGGGAACCGTGCAGGGCTGTCTGTGGAGATTTGAGCTGAATAAATGAGTAAAACAGTCATCCCAGAGCGTGTCTGTTTACATCAGCGATGCACATGCTGATTTGCTTCACGGGTGCCAGCGGTTGCGCGCTGGCGGGACACTTGCTGCTGTAAGCATCGATGCAGCGGACACAACGAGCGAGGAGGGGAAAAGCTAGTCGCAGCAGACGAGCCGGAGTGCAGAGCCACTTCTGACCCGTCAACAGAAAAGGGCACGCTGGCGATTATCGCCAGTGTAAACACACACAGGCGGCACGTCTCAACCAAAACATTTACAATAAACATCTCACAAAGGACCGTTTATTAAAAGAAAACAATAAGGCAAAGCCGAAGCATCTCCAAGAACCCGAACTGACCATGTCCACCACAGAAACGTGAGGACTGGACTGGAATCAGGTCTCAGGAGGCGTTGAAGCAGAATTGGCTTTACTCAAACGCACCGGCTCCTGCTGTTCACCTTTCTGTGCTCCATTCTCAGACTGCGCTGCTATTTTAGGGACCTCTGATGACTCCGTCTTGGCCCCATCTCTCTTTTTCCACTGCAGAAAAAAAGTTATTCATAATCCTCCCAATAACTCAACACTGTTTGTCCAGTGTGATAAAGCAAAGGGGAGTGCTCACAATCTACAGTCGCATTCTTCAGAACCGAATGGCTTTGTCAGCCGGACTAATGCCGTTTGCTGTGGCTGCCTCCTCCCGCCGCAGGGAGGCTGTTTACATGGGGGACATCGTCGAGATCCAGAGGGGAGACAAGGCCACTGGCTTTCTCCCCACAAGGACGGCCTCCGTGGGTGGGCAGTGATTCACCCGCTGATGCTCCAAGATCATCCATGATACGTGCAAGACTAATAACCCCCTCAAAGGAATTGACAGATTTTGTGCCAAATGGTCCGTTTTTATGACATGGTGCACCCTTGCAGCTGCATTATCTGCACTTAAGAGCCTGTCACTTTAAAGGCTAAAGCTGAAAAATGAACTATGTAGAAGGGTCCATCTCCACTAATAGAAAAATGAAACTAGGTCATCGAGGGAGGGAATCCCTTTAATGTCATCTGTGCAGTTAAGGGAAATTTTAGGGTGCAGGTTAAATCTGAGGGGACAAAAGCTGGAAGTGGGGCATTAAACCGATCTGAAGAGGTCACGGGACAGGACGGCAGATGTTGAACTGCTCTCAGCTTTTGTGGCTTGAATGATTGAAAACACTAGCTGGAGTAAATCCAAGTGAATATACGTCAACAAGAAAGATTCGGTGCTGATTACCTGGCCAAGAGATGCTTCATTAAGTGCAGAGTGTTCAAATATGAATAAAGTAGAAGCAGCTTTCATGACAACTCAGGTGGGCAAAGACATCTGCACCTGAGAAGCCTTAAAAAGCTGTTTGTGAAGAGGGAGAAAATAATCCTGATAAAGCCCAAGGATCAGCCCTATAATAAAAGGAATTAAGGAACAAAGAGGAGGTTGTTGATACTTTATAGCCAGTAATTAGTGTTAAAAACGTCGAGTGTGCTGTTATACACAGCTAATGTCTCTAATCTGCGAAAAAGGCACTGAAACTAAACTCGAGGAGCTGAAAGAAGGATCAGTGTTTAATACAGTTAGTTGAATAAGCTGCACGTGCAACGGTATATTTACCATTTATGTTTGTTTTAGTGCATCAGCTTTTCAAACAGCAGATAAGTCTTCTGAGCCCCTCAGATTGATAAAGATGATTGATTTAAATCTCACTAAGGATGGCAGATAAACCACATGAAGCATCGAACGCTTAGAAAAGCTTCTTTAAACAAGCTACCGGCCACCTGAACCAAAACATAATTTATCAATCCACAAATGGAAATTATACTGTTGCAGAAGAACTTTAAAAAAAAGAAAAAAATGTATTAAAAAAAGAAACCAAATATTAGCTGGCAAACTGTGTGAAAGTAACAGCAGTAAGTGCATCTGTATCCTGGTAACAGCTGGTAGCACAACGTGGGCAGAAGCATGGTCCTGGTACACAGCACGGTGGAAACGCACAGCTGCAGACACCTCCGTCACGGTAAACGTCCAACAACCTCCGTCTAGAAATACATGTATCTGCAAATATTCACGAAACCTTGCTAAATCTTTGAGTAGATTTCACTTAAATAACCGTCCCAAAAAAAACGACTCTCCTGTCCAAAACTCAGATCTGATCTCAGAACATTTGCATGTTCCTGAAGGCTGATTGATCATGGGTTGGCCACGCCCACCTGCAGCTCATTTATTAGCATAAAACCTCGCTCCTCAACCGCCACGTGAGAAGGTGCATCTTCAGCCTGCAGGTCTACCTGCAGACACAGGGCACATTAGAAACGAGAAAGAAAGAGGAAGAAACACTTTTCAGACCCAGCAATAAAGACTGAAGTGGAGCAAAGGAAAAATAGTTAATTCCGCTCTTTTAATAGGTTACAGGCATGAAAGGCTTTTGGTGGTTAACGAATCCACATGTGCCGCTATCTAGAATAGATGTTTACTGTCACTGCTGCAGGAAAATGAAAAACAGTGCAAAACTGAATTTAAAAAAAAACTTTGCTCGAGTTAGACTTAGTTGTCATCTGGGCAGAACTAGACCACACCTGACCTGTAGGGGGCGTTCGAGAGCAATAAATAAACAAATCTGTGTTATCACACACACAGAAATCTGTGTTATCAGTATAAAAACGTTTGGTGGAAATCCTACAAAAGAAGACAAAACATGACATGAGAGCTTCTCCGACACGCTTCAATAACAAAAAGGGTGTCATATCCTGGCAGGCGAACGTTTACGGCAACAATGGTTTTATTTAAAAGCTGAAAAACAAACAATACGTGTTCTCTCTTTACAAATCCAACGAACAGCAGTTGAAGACATTCAGCCATCTGTAGTGAAGCTGCTCACTGCCTTTTAGAAACTGTGGCTGCTCCACATAAGTAAGCCTGGAGGAGCATCCAACCACTTTTACACCCCCCACCTGATTCAGCTTCGCCAGCTGTCACTGAGTGAGAGGTCACCGCTTCAACACGGGACAGAGAGAGCAAATCATGGCAGTCAGAAGTCAAGTTTAGTTTCGGTTACAGATGTATAACTATTAAATTTATGGCTTCTATGAGTCACTTTGCTATAAAAGAGCAACTTGAACGCTGATTGAAGCCCAGATCACCTGCCAGTGCAGCATCTTATCTGCGTGCACTACCTCGCTCCCAGTGAGCTGAACTCCTGCCTGACTTTTTCCTTCAGAAGGGAATTTACAGGCTTCAAACTGAAACACTTTGTTCTAAACTCAGCCTCCCGTCTCTGTTTTCTCCCGCAGGCTACAGGGGGAACCAGAAGAGCGGCTTTATCCCACCACCTGAATTTCATTACTCTGCTCGTTTATGACGAGATGCTTGTTGGTTGTGTCTTCTCCTTTGAAATGATTCATGGCTCACAGAGTCAGGCCTGAACTTGTAATTTACCCGTGACGTGGACTGCTGCTCAATGTTGTTGGTTTTACTTATCATACATGTAAATGTGGACGTATTTTGACTTATTAAGCATTTTGTTTTTTTACCATCGCAGACATTGATCAATGACACCCCGCTTTAAAAGCTGGATTTCTCCTAATAGATCATTGCCCTAATTATAAGACTCTTTTCTGACTTCCTAACTTAACTTTTCTTCAACTTTTGGGGTAAAAAAGAATAATTTCGCTAGTGTTTTCTCTGGACTTTTTTTTTTTCAAATCTAATTTCCAGGGGGAAAATCCTAGGGTCAACCACAGTTAACTCCTCCAATCTAAATTGATTCAGCTCAATAAAATTCAATTGAAATCTACCCAAGCGTCACTCCCTAAAGCAAAATGAAGGCTGTGCATGCTTTCCCATAATAATAGCAAAAAATAGGGTGTACTTTTAGAATTAATGAATGAGATATGGCCAATGGATGCTTCTGATGCATGGATATGATTTAATCTGTCAGTGGAGGATGCAGCTGAAGCCTCCAAATATGGAGCCATGTAGGCAAACTTTAACCAAGAAGGAAATTGGTAGAGATTCCTAAGTCATACCCCGCGACCCACGGCCTACCTCTCAGCATTTTGCTGATCCCGTCAGCTCATCCCTTGCTGACATAAAGCACTGTGGACACGGGCACCACTGACAGCAGAGTGCTCCCCCTCCATCACAGTTTCAGATCCCCCCAGGGACAGGAATTAAAGGAAGCATAACTATTGTAGCTCTGGAAAATACAACCTGAGTCGGATCCCTGTGTCCACCTTTGACCCAGTGGAAGTTGTAAACGGAGGTAAACTGCCATCTTCAGAGGCCATGAATCCGGTACCAGAAGATTGCATTTTGCTCTGAAATGACAACACAAGACTGGATCGCATATAGACGCCTTAGGTGTCTGTGTCTGCGTATGTTCTTATACATGCTGCTTGTTTGAACTGTATCTTTCCGGTAAATAAAGAAAAATGCATTTACAGAAACCAGAGTTTTGTTTGGGAGACACTAGTTTGATGTTGCAGGTTTCCTGACATATAAGGCCACGTGCTGCAGAAGTATGACAATAAAAAGGCTCCATGAGCTTCTTTCTGACAGGAGAAGATAAACGTAACAACCACGACCTCTTATTCACACCATCCTCCAGGTGACGCAGACAGTAGGCCTGCAGAACGGCGACTAGGACTCAAAACTAAACAAAACGGCTCCTGTAGAATAATATGTACTACGGTATATTTGGAAGGAGATCTTATGGAATGTAAAAAAAAAATACTACAGTCACGCTTCACAAAGATCAGTAATGTTTAGACTTTTATTCTCAAGTGCATGAAAAAAAGTGTTTGAAGTAACGGTAACTGAGAGATGATGGGTCGTGTTACTTCTGTAGGCGGTAAAGGAATTCAGTTTTATTTTAAATGTCGAGCATCCCTCAGCCAACATGATTGTCTTCCTTAATGCTCAAAGGTGGACGTCAGAAACCCATATTCAGACATTTCTGCCCTGTCTGAGGTACTTCCACATTGGCTTTGTACCGATCTTTAGAATGCAAAAAAAAAAATCTCGAGAAGCTTTATTTCAGTAAACAAGATGATGTCATCTGAAGTGTCATTTCTGGAAGCTTCCAGTGAGGGACGGGACAGATGTCTAATGTGCATGAATGCATGTGCACGAGTGCATGAATGTTCCTATTTAGAAACGCATAGTTCCAAACCAGGATACGACAAATAAAACACCAGTAAATTACTTGTTTTCAACAATGATAAGTCCAGAAATCCAGCCATGCGTGTTTGAGCCAAAATTGATCCAGAATATAAAAGTCATCAACTGGAGGAGTACCTGTACCAGGACCCGTACCAGGACCTGTATCAGTACCTGTACCAGGACCTGTATCAGTACCTGTACCAGCACCTGTACCAGCACCTGTGCCAGGAGCTGTACCAGGACCTGTACCAGCACCTACACCAGCATCTGTGTCAGGACCTGTGTCAGGACCTGTAGCAGCACCTGTTCCAGCACCTGTAGCAGCACCTGTTCCAGCACCTGTAGCAGCACCTGTACCAGCACCTGTAGCAGCACCTGTTCCAGCACCTGTAGCAGCACCTGTTCCAGCACCTGTAGCAGCACCTGTTCCAGCACCTGTAGGAGGACCTGTTCCAGCACCTGTAGGAGGACCTGTACCAGCACCTGTTCCAGCACCTGTAGCAGCACCTGTACCAGGACCTGTAGCAGCACCTGTTCCAGCACCTGTAGCAGCACCTGTTCCAGCACCTGTAGCAGCACCTGTACCAGCACCTGTACCAGCACCTGTACCAGCACCTGTAGCAGCACCTGTAGCAGCACCTGTACCAGCACCTGTAGCAGCACCTGTAGCAGCACCTGTAGCAGCACCTGTTCCAGCACCTGTTCCAGCACCTGTAGCAGCACCTGTACCAGCACCTGTAGCAGCACCTGTACCAGCACCTGTACCAGCACCTGTAGCAGCACCTGTACCAGCACCTGTACCAGCACCTGTTTCTGGTAAAATGAACATGGTTGCCATGTATAAATCTCCACACTAGACTGTTTTCCTTTGGCTGGCCTGATGACTTCATGACTCAAAGCCAGATCTCCTCATGTGCTCGTGTGTTGATTTTTGTTTCTGCAGGATTAACGCTGAGTGAAGTCCCAATAACGCATGCAACCTCAGCGGAGGATCGTCTTCCTGTGTTATTTTTTCACTGTTTCCATGGCAAACACTTCTAACCACACAGTATAACGATCAGCTGTTTTGTTCTGGGTTAACAACCATGGAGGAGAAGTGGAGGGTGGCTTTGGCAGGGTTCCCACTCGTTTATGATCTCTCACTGCCGGGCTGTCGGGACACCGAGCAGAGGAAGGGGTTTTGGATGAAGGTGGCAGATGAGAGCGGAGGAGCTTCTGTTTGCGAGGATTCTCTGGTTAAATTTGTTCTTTATATTTAGGCATTACAACAGAATTGGTTTGTAACATAAACTTTTGAGCCACTCGCCTCCAGCACATGCCTCTCTGAGAAACATTGCTTGTGGTATAGCGGACACCTTTCCTTAATGTTGATGCTTCTAACAGAGGCACCTTCATATCTGAATAATTTCTTGTCAGGATGCTGGATTCTACAGCACCAAGTTGCAGCATCAGGATTGAAATAAATCCATCTTGCCAGGCTTTGTGCTATTATTGCCAATCCATGGTAGTTTTAACCAATCAATGTCCAATGCTGGCAGCTACAAGTGGGTTTCATATGTAAAGAAGTAATGAAGGTAAGGTGTGAAGATAAATGGTATTTATTTTATTTATTAACTCATGTTATTGAACTTGACCTTTTGTAATCAGAAACTAAAAGCGAAACATTGGAAGTCATCTACAACCACCACAGTCAGCAGCAACAGCTCGTTGTTTTCTGTCATATGTGGCGTTCTTGGACTTGAAAACAGCTGTCATTTGTTTAGTTAACGGCGTTTGAATGAACGCTCATCGAAGCAGTGAAGCACAACAATCCCTGTGGAGGTCAACACTTAGACACATTCCCCTCTTTCTCTCCAGTGTGGCAACAAACTGCCAAGTAAACACGTATCTAATCAAGCGGCCAATAAATACACCAGAATAGCATGACAAGAATGTTCACACAGTTAATGTGGATCCCGCAGTGCACCCGCAGCTCTGCCAGTCCCAGTGGGGATCTGGAACAGGGTGCAACAGGGAAACCGCCACATCCCACTTAATTGAAGAAGACTTCATTTCTGCACCTTAAAGCCAAAAGTCTGAGCTTATTATGCAACCATGTGGATCCAGTGTTTGAAGCCAGTGCAGAGTGATATGAAACAATTAAGGAGAGGAAACACAAGAAGGTCTCGCTAGCTGGATTCCAGCTTGTTTGCAGAGGCAGTAACTTAATTGCTCGAGGGCTTCGCAACCCATCTGATTTTACTATCTTGAACAAGCAAATACGAAAAAAGACAAAACTAATACACACATGCGCACAAAATGCACTCTCTTATATATATAAAAAGAATGAACAAGAGGTCAGCAGATATCTATCTTTCAATAAGCCAAGACAGAGATGAACAAAGATCAAGCGTTTTTCATCATCTGTGTACTAGTTCCATATCAAATCACTCCGACTTAGTGGCACAATAATATCCTGTATAGCATGAGCAGTTTCGGGGAGTAACTACATAAATGTCACTCTGTTACAAAAACAAATAAGAATAAGTTTAACTTCTTCTTTTACAACAATTAAAAACATGTAATTAAACTGCAGTTACTAATCAAACTTTAAACAGCTGAAAAACCACATTATCAAAATATAAAGATGTTTTTGTTTAGACGCATCTAGAAGAATGATTAGGGGACTTTTTATCATTTACTTTGGCGGATTTTTAACATCACTGTTCAACAAAGATGCACCAACTAGGACTGGATAACCAAAGCAAGATGGGAACATTTCAGAACAATTAGAAAATGCTGTCGGGATCATCAGGCCCAAATGCTGGAGACTAGAGGGCAGGATAATTCAAACTGTCCCTTTTTATTTAAACAACAACGGAACAGAAAACACTGCCAAACCAGAATATTAAAAAAAATAATTTAAAAAGTCCAAACCTCAGGCAGGAGAGAATGAAAACAGTCAGCAACAAACCAGAATGACAATGGACCAGCAGGGGAAAGGAAGACAATACTTGGTCACGGACAATGACAAAACATGGGTGTTCACATTCAGGTGGAGGAGAGAAAGGGATTTCAAACTAAAACGTGTACACAAAGAATAAAACTGGGAGTCAAGCAAAACATAAAACAAGAGTTCAATAAACCCTAGCGACTAAAATCTATCACAGCTAAACAACAGAGGAAGTCTCAAACGCAACGCTCCAAGACCATGATAACATGCTCAGTTCTTTAGAAGTGTTTTGATTCAGATAATATTTCCGGACACTGAGGCCAAACTGTTGTATGACATCTTTACTGAAACTGTGCTTGAAGCTACTGGAACCAAATCGGTAGTGACAAGAAGGGACAGAGAAAACACTTTCAAAGTCGTGAGTTTCACGTTGTAGACAATAAACCAAAATGTGCAATTTATGTGAAACAGTTGTCTTATCTGTCATTTAAGAGGAAAACACTACATTTTTCTGTGCTTGAGAGTAAATATTTGACTTTTTTAAAGTCAAAAGTCTACCAAGTCAAAAGTTCTGACATAATGCAACACTGTCACTTTGGTCTACAAGATAAGAAATTGAGTGAGCCTTATTGAATCTTATTGCAGATTTGCCTGGTATGGTGACATCATAGACCCATATCAGAAGAGAAGTATCCATCCTCCCCATCTATATCTCCACCAAACTTCACATCATGCAGTATTCTCTGTTTTTGTAAAGGGGGCAGTGATAAGCTGCAAAATCAAATTTAAAAGATGCACCGACAAAGTGTCGGGGAGGTGAAGTCAAGATGATTGCTGACACTGTTGTACTTTATCTTTGTGATATTTTAGCAAAATATCACAAACATTTCATAAGACTTCAGGGAGGTTGTGTCAGCTTGTGACAAAAGGCATTATATTGATCCTTTCATGTCTCATGACTAATTTCTTAGCTGCAGCCAGGATTCACACTGTTTAATACACCTCCATCACAACCAGAGATCCTACAAATATGATGCATTTTTGAAAACACTACATTTGTATGAAGTTTCTGAACATGCTTTCATTTGGGTAAAATTCCAACAGATTGAAATAAATTAAAATGTGATATCTCTAATTAATTACCTTGTAATTTAATTAATCAAATAAATCCCTTCAAGAATTACTTTGTGCGCTCTGGTATTTCAGTGAGTCACTGCATCACTGAAGCAGCTATTCTAGCATTTAGAGGGGCTCAGAAAACATCATTCTTTCCCATGTGATAAGAGGACTACAAAACTTTTCCGAGTAAATGATGCTGACCTAAAGTCATCCCATTTTTCTCAGCCACTTTAGTGACATCATTAAGTGTTTTGGTGTGAGAAACACCCAACAACAGCAGGAGGAATAACCTCTAATATTTGTAATCTGTTTACATTCACATGACGTAATATTGAGATTGACTCCAATTCTGACTTTGAAAGAATATATTTGTTTTCTTTGAAGTCACACAAATCTTTTTCCCCTTGAGTGATATATTCTGTATAACATCTGTCAGAATATAACGACAAGGCCGTAACCCGGTGGAAGAATTCCCAGCCTTGACCATTCATCCAGACCAATGCTCATTCTTGGAAGTTTTACTTTGGTCTTTCCAGTCTTGTTATTTTGATCTATGTACGTGCGGTGCTCAAGGCAGAGTTTGATTGGATTGCAACCAGAAGTACTCTAAACCTTCTTGTATTTATGCAGTTAGAACAGCGACACCATGAACCCCAGATAAAAAGAAAACAGCTCCAACTGAGCAATGTTGTTCTTTTGCCCACTAATTATGGAATCAAAGACAATGTCTCTTTCACATAACATTTCATTTAAATATTCTTTAAAAATGCAAGTGGAAATCTCTGACTATACATATACATATATGTTTTTGATATGGTCAGCACAGTGGGTTGATGATGATTGGCTCTGTTGCTTCACAGATAGAAAGATCCTTTTCTGGCAACCCGAATAAGATGTACCACTGCCACTCACCCAAAAGAAAGCTGGGAAAGGGTCCGGCAGATCCTGAATAAGAACCAGCAGGTATAGATTATACAAACACCTCAATGTCTTCATGGAGGTCTCTGAGGTGTAGCAGAGTGAAGCAACACTGAAATCTCAACTTGCCAAAAGTTTATCTTCTTCTTTTTATTCATTTTAAATAAATCTCACCTTTGGCACTTAATGATGACCCCAACCTTTCCCAAAGGATGACCCCACAGGCAGCTGGGATATGTTCCAGCAGAACCCTGTGACCTTGAATAAGAAGAGGTGGGTTTGAAAATGGAGGGTTTCATAAATTCTATTTAACAGTTTTGGATCCCTGAAATTATAGACTGTTACCATTTTTGAGCCCCTTTTTGTAAAACGACTACCTTTTTTCTTGAAGATGGATTGAAAAATGAAGTTTGATTAATAATGAAAAGTTTACTGAGAGCATCCAGAATAGAAGAGTACAGATGTGAATGTCTGGTTTTTTAACAATGTCGAGGCCAATATCTGATTATCTTAAAGTATCGTGGTCCATGACTGTTAACTCTGATCATATTGGCCTTGCTTCCCTCCGACAACGAACACTGTGAGGAAGTGTCCGTGAGCAGTGTCACACGAGTGCTCCTCAATTACCAGCCTTAGTAGCGACACGAGCGAACATCCGTGGAGAGAACCACAAAAGAACCAGGTAGCATTTAACAGGAAACATCACCTCGGCCAATTATGAGCTCATGTGTTGCCAAAACAGCCATTAATCCGAGTGGTAACCACACATAAAGCTGGTGCAGCTTCCGAGGCCTCCCTCAAGACCCCGAGAGATGACTCACAGGGCGAGTGGGAAAACGATGGCTCAACCATGTCCATGTGCGCTTACAGGTCTTATAATACGAGACAAAACACTGAAAAGAAGTATTTCTTCATTTGAAGATTTATAAAGTTGAAATATACTTTCTACACTTTAAGGAGACTTTCCAGAACATTCCTTTTGTGTCATTATGTCACGTTAATGTTCAAGTAACACAAACCAGCTACTAGAGCTCGGCATGACATCTTATATCCTTACAAGCTTACTAAAGGTATGTGCAACATGAGGAACGATGAGCGCTTTCACATAAAAATGAACAGTGTACACAAGTGAAAGCAGACTCAGATCTCTCTGGAGTGCACACCGCACAAGACCCATAAAAACACCAG
The DNA here is from genome assembly GCA_014839995.1 of Xenentodon cancila. Classification (NCBI taxonomy): domain Eukaryota; kingdom Metazoa; phylum Chordata; class Actinopteri; order Beloniformes; family Belonidae; genus Xenentodon; species Xenentodon cancila. The sequence goes on from CM026218.1 coordinate 22,644,224, forward strand.
GGGCCTGATGCATAAAACCACGTAGTTTCATTACTACAACTGTGTGACTACACAAAGGCAGAAATGTGCCTCCAGAACATGAAAACATTCTTTTGGCCAGATGCATAAAGCCATGAGTATGCACGGTTCTCTTTTATGAATTACATTTGTTGTACCCATCTGCACAACACTGATTTCAATATTCCCAAATTTATTCTTTTCATTTGCAAAACAAAACACAACATAAAAGCCACCATTGTTTTCTCAAAAGGCAGTCTGGTCAAGAAGGGTAAATGGTTGTGAAAACACATAAGTGTAAGATTGGATAGGTCAAACTGAGGCCTGCTCGTCTGCCGAATGTTGGTTGTTCACATTTCACAGACAGTACATGGCTTCTTTTACTTCTCCCTTAAACCATTTGCCTCCTCTGTCCAAAATGTGTTAAATATTGTTATCAAAAGAGTGACCCTCATCTTTGTGATGCAGAACCATTCACACCTTGATTCGTGTGACCACCCAGTCATCCGCTCCCTGCTCACCACATGTACGAAAGGTTTCTTTTTGTAGTGAATCGTCTGTTAGGGGGGCGGAGCTAACCTCATAGTTAGATAAGGCTGGATTGATCTGTGATTGGACTTTAGTGGACCAATCTGAATAGTCAAATTTTGCTGGTTGCAAATTTTGAAAGTCATGGACAAAAAAAACAAACAAACATGCAACTCACGGAAGCTCCTGAAATTCCTGCTTTATCAATTTACTTCTTATTCAATAGTGCACCTCTTAAAACAACAGCTAGACAGCCTGATAACTGGGTATATTACAGTTTAAGTCCATTTTAAACCCTTTGAGGATCAGGAAAAGTGTAATATGGGACCTATAATGTAACAGTCCTCCGTGTATTTGTCATAACCGACGGTGGACTGTCAGCCAAAGCTCAGCATGGCTGGACTCTATCTGTACCTCAAAACGCTGATGATAGAAAACAGAGATCTACACATCAAACTTGCTTTTCTGTTGGGACTGAAAAGGAACTACTGTGCAGGCAGCAGCGATGCTGACCCACTCCCACCTCCCCTTCACTCTGATCTGTGGATCTAATCCATTTTGGTGCACATTTGACGTAATGTCGTTAGTGAAACCTTCTACATGAGCCGGCGCTCAAACCAACGCAGAACGAAAGTTATATTTATCTTTCAGTAGGGAGCTGAGACGAGTGCCCGCTGACGCCAATGCATTGTAATGTCAACAATAATGATGAACTATGACTGGAGGATCTTACTGCATCTATAAAACCAGTGCCAGTGTTAGCAGGGGTTCCACTTAGGATACATGAACAAATATAGTCGTTCATCTAGATGGCCCAGTCTACGCCATGCATATGACTAACAGAAAACACCATACCAGATGGCCTTTTCTGCCTTTCAGACTCAACAGGTTTATGGTTTTCACTTTTCACTGTTCTAAACTGCGGCTACAAAGACTGCAAGGAGAAAATCTTTTTAACGCGTCCAAATTATATCTCTCATTAAACAAAGTTCAATAGTCTGTTTACATCATGTCAGGGTGTCCGGCAAACAAGCAGAACCGCGGCACTGCTGCCTCGCCGGTGAAGCAGAAAGACGCGTGTTTACTCTTGTTTACGTCCAGTCATTGATGGAAAATGCAAGATGTTTAGGGAGGGATGCTGCTGAAGTTTTGTTTGCATGCATGTGTCTGGCCATGAGTGAAGTATGTGATTGGCTGTATATGTACGCGTTCATGTTGTTACATCTGCCAACAGCAATTACACCAAACATGTGCAAGCACTTGAAAGCCACTGTAGGTAAACTATGAATGAAAACCAATTAAGCACGGTAAATATGAAATGGAGACACGTTTATGCAAATGTAATTAGCAAACTAATAGGATTTGACATCAACAAATATTAACTGAGGGCATATGCTTGATGTGTGAGCTCATTGCATTCTTCAGGAGAGGCTGCATTACGACACCCAAAAGTGCAATCAGGCACGGTGAGCAATGTTTAGCCAAGGAAGAAACAAAATATAAAAAAAAATGATATTAAAAATAGCTTGTAGCTACAGTCTAAATGTGATGGGTCCCTGTTCATTAGAACTCCCATAATAAACACGATATCCTAGTTTAAACAGTGTATAAGTGTATAACAGTGTATCTGCAGCCTGTGCGATAGAGATGGTTGGAGACCATTTAACTGTGACCAGATGCTCCGGTGCGTTCCCATGACAGCAGATCTGGAGCAATCACAGTGACAGGTACGAGTGCATTAGACTGGGAAGCCAGTATCTCCACACTGATCTACTCGTATATACAGACTAAGCAACCTCATCGCCGTTTAATGATTATGCCAAAAGTGCTTTTAGTCCGAGGTAACATGTTAGTATCAGTGAGGTATTTAAGATATTTAATTTTTCACATTCTTTAGAGAACAAGATGAGGAGAACTGGCAGGAGTGTACCACTTAGGATTACTTAGCAGGCCTAGACCCAACCTTCGAATAGCTCTGTGTACAACTACAAAACTACAAAAAGACAAGAAACAACAACTCTGTTTTTGCTTTCTATCTCACTTAATGTGGTTGAAATCACAGAAGCGTGAGCCTTCACATTCATGTTGACCTTTAAATCCATGTCAGTCTGGATGGGCCACGCCTGGCCTTTCTTGTAGCCCATATCACATCTACCTTGTGACTTCTGGGCCATAACTAGTCCAAACAGCCCACGCCAGAACACAACCATGGCCAAAAATGTGTGCTACTACTGCCGCTGCCCCCACAAAAGTAACCTGAAATTCTGTTACGAAAAGAAGAAGCCATACAATGATGCAGAGATCTCTGGACAAATCACAGGTGCACATAACGAGCGTGGACAGGTGCCCGTTGGTCAGATGAGTCCAAGTTTCAGCTTCCTTTAAGGAAAAATGAATGTTGGGTTTTATGTGTCAAAGTGGAGCGAAACCATCCAGACTGTTATCAGGAAAAGATGAAAAAGCAGGCGTTTATGATGCGGAAATCTTATATTCAGCAACCGAGGACATCAATTCTTCCAAAAAACAATAATTTATGTCCTCAGATGCTAAACTGAAAACACAATCCTCATTGATAAAAGTGACACAAGTGTAATTAAACTGAATAATGAGGTAAAAAGGTAAAGGTGCATCTTTAATATGTTTGTGTGAGGAGCTGGCATCAGATTATAGACATGTTTATATCTTTTAGATAAAATCCCTAAAAATAATTTCCTTTGTGAAAAGTAGCCTCAAGAATCTGAGATAACATTCATGGGAATAGAGTTTGTTTAATACTGAGAGCCTGGCAACACAGATTACCGTTAAGCAAGAGTAGTAGAGAGTCCGGTTCTGGGAGATCCATTTATTTTATTGTTATCATTTCCTGAGGAAACGTGATGTTCTGTAAGTTTCAGTTGGTGCAGTTTGTGCAGCCTGGAAAAGTATGAACCTCACACTTAAACTATCAGTTCAAGTGATTAAAAAGCATCGTACCAAATAGTTAGTTTACTCAGAAAAAGTGGAATGAAACTTTGTAGACAGTTTTGCACTTTGGTTGTTTACATCTCTGCCTCACGTTTGTTAGAGTTAAGCAGCTGTTTGGTTAACGTGTTTTGTTGACAAATAAAATACCTTTACAATTTCTTCTCCCAATGAACTTTTCTAGAGCTTCAACAGCCAGAATCACAGGTAGAGAAGTATTTAGACTTTTCAGTCACATCTAAATGACTGAGAAAGCATGAGACTTAAACCTTAGCGACTGACCTGGAGAAACCTGTGTTTTAAATGACCAGTAACATTAAAGGGAGGGTAAGTGATTTTGTGGATGATGTTGTGTCTGTTGATATTTGCTCCCCCGTCTCTCTGCCTGTCTGGCAGCAGATTGGCAACGAGAGTTAGGTGTCGCCACTGTGGCCACCGGGCTGCATGGGGCGGGGGTCCGCTGGGTTGGTGGGCTCTCTGTGGCGCTGTTGCTTGGATGGGGGCACGATGGGTTGGGGGACCTGGGGGACCTGGGGGACCTGGGGGACCTGGGGGACCTGGGGGTCAGGGGCCCTCTCGGGACCCTTGTCTCTTGATTTTTGAACGGGGGTACATTTTCTTTTGTACCTCTCCAGGTAAAATTATGTACAGCAACAGATTTCTGTATAATTAGAGTAATTAGAAGACCGGTGGTTGCAGTTTCTGGACGGTAAATAAAGGCCTAACTGGGCACATCAGAAGCAACAGCTTCGTTAACCTAACAGCAGCCTAATTTACTGTGAGCAGCGGGAACAATGTGAGGAGCTCTGCCAGTCGTCGTTGCGGCTCTGCCAGTCGTCGTTGCGGCTCTGCCAGTCGTCGTTGCGGCTCTGCCAGTCGTCGTTGCAGCTCTGCCAGTCGTCGTTGCAGCTCTGCCAGCTCTCATTGCTTTGGTTGAAACGATGAAGTTTGCAATGATTTGACCTGAATGACTGTAAAGTCACAGGCATGAACCTTGCCAGCCAAGCTGACGTGGCTAACTGTGATCGACGTTACGCAGGGGTCCAGTCGGCTCCTTGGGCCCGTTTAGTCCATCCATTTGTAATATGGCGCCATTAACTACAAGGAAAAAGAAGCTTTACACCCCCTCTTCAGAAACGCCTGTGCAGCACGAGCGGGAATCTTGCCTCTTCTGGGACTGGCTGAAGCAAGCTCGGTTTGGGAACACCTGCTGGACCACTTCCACCGGAGTCAAGGCTCTGCAGGAGGATCACTTCGGTTTTTTCTAGGATAGAACTGACTATGTCATCAGGTGGGGTTGGCCTTGATTCCAGCAGAGACTAAAGGGGCTGTGTGTGTTGATGAGAAGGACAGATTCTGACTAAGAGTCATGATGTCACAGAGCCGGCCAATGGGAGACGGCGACGGCGTAGTCTGTGATGATAGATAGATAGATAGATAGATAGATAGATAGATAGATAGATAGATAGATAGATAGATAGATAGATAGATAGATAGATAGATAGATAGATAGATAGATAGATAGATAGATAGATAGATAGATAGATAGATAGATAGATAGATAGATAGATAGATAGATAGATAGATAGATAGATAGATAGATAGATAGATAGATAGATAGATAGATAGATAGATAGATAGATAGATAGATAGATAGATAGATAGATAGAAGGTAATGTAGATGTACTCTAGGTACGATAAAAATGAGGTTACTGGGGAAAAAACATTCCAACTCTGCAACATGATCAGCCTGCAGCTGAAAATTCACAACATTAATAGTCATTAGGTTGCTGCATATTTTGAGAGTTTATATACCCAGTAATTTAGCACTTTGTGGTTAGAGCTGAAATATTCCCGTTGGCAAGAATAATTTCTTGAAAAATACTAACAACAGTGTTGAGAGATAAATCATGAAAATAAAAAAAAGAGAGAGAATTTCAGCATAACAGGTGCTAAGCTCTATGACAGATTTATACGCCTTGGTCTGTTGTGGACGATCACTGTCGGGAACACGACCACACAAAGTATTAAATATTAAGTCTGCAGACAAAAGAGTTGTTCCTCATTAATCTGACTGATTAGAGACTAAATAGCATTGAAGGTGAAGGTATTGATCTTTTCATGTAAGCTCTGCAGATACTCTCAATCTGTTTCCTAAACTAAACAGGACCTGTCATCTACTCCACATTTTTAGAGGAATATTAGTCCACGTCGGAGCCTTTGAAGTCAAAGTGGACACAGGAGTGAATGCTTTGCAGAGGTATGAAAGTGAATGCCAGGGAATGTTGAGCGCTCAAAGAAAGGTTCAAACATACCGGTCTGAACATGGATTACTTCTCATGAACTCAATCCTTTTAAGCCATGTCACAAACCCACCAAAGTATTAGACAGATTCTGCTGCAAGAATTCATAATGGCATGTTGATGCATTTTGTGCACAGTAGCAGAAAAACAAAAACATAAGAGTTTGCAAAGGTGGCGTGAAACCTGCCAGATTAAGGACTAGCTGTTATCCACCGCATTTACATGTTCCTCTTCATTTTGTTTTCCTTTTTTAAACACTGCTTATTAAAATCTTGACGTCTTCAGTTAGATGTCACTGGTCAGAGGCCAGAGGCTACAGCTCATCCTCACAGTAATTAAAAAAAGTGCTGCAGACAGATGACTCTTCTCCAGTAACGGTGACATACCTGTACAGCTGCCGATGGTGTCAGGTCTGACGCTGCTCTGTGCAGGTTTTACCTCCAGTCTGTCCTTCTCTTTTCTGCAGCTGGATCTCTCAGCGTCTTCCTTTTCTGCAGCCCTGCTTGTTTCCTCACTTTATTAATCCTGCTGCTGATCATGAGAACCATTCCTTTTCCTGCTGACTTCTTTTCCAAACTGGACTAGAGGCATTCTGCACTCTATGTCCTCTGTACATTGGATATGTAAAGCAAAAATTGCCTGATAGCACGTTGACTCAGGAACACATCTCAATGCCTCATCTCTCTTAACAGCCTTTTGGCTATTATGCAGTACAATAGTGCTACTGTGCTACTCCATTCTGCCATCAGACCGTCCTGCTTTACATGGTACAATGCAATTTCACTTTGAATTTACAATATGCATAAACTCTAGCGGATAGACGTGGTTGTTAGTACATATCTATACTTCCACAGCTTAAAGCGATATGAGTCAACTTGACAGCAGCTCTCACAATACCTGCAGGATCAAAACAGATGTTCCGCATCTGGACTAATTTCTGTATAATCTAAACAGTAACTTATTATTGCAATTACTTATGTCTTACAATGTAATTAGACATCATAGGAAGCCCATATGCTACATTTCAGCAGTCCAAATGAAGTGGGGTGGTGTACCAGCTCGGTTTACTGGAAGTCTAATTGGACACATGTGGAAAGCACTGATATACAAGCGACTTAGAGGCATGCAGCCGTTATGTGCAGCATTCAGCTCCATTACCTGTCAACGAGAGGCAAAGTAGAGGGCGTAAAACTCTCCGAAGCCCAGTGAGACAGCCTTCTGGCTGACCAGCTGCACTTTACATGTCTTCTCCAGAAACATTCGTTCTTTTAGGGGATTCTTCTTTTGTAAAACATATCAGTTGGATTAATTCGTACAGAGCAAACAGTTCCTTGTAGACTTACAGCAAAGTCTGTGAATGGTCTAGTCTTCCTGATTCACTAATTCAGAAAAAAATATGTTGTGACTGAGAGTGACGCAGGAGGTCAGGCATTTGGGAAGAAAGTGTCTGTTCAGATGGTCTTCTCACGCCTATAAACCGAAAGGCATTCCCATTAGGCTCCATTCTACTTCGTTTATTGGCAAATGTATGATAACGTGTTGAATTTAATCTGCATCACAGGCAAAGCCTGGCAACACGTATATTTGACAAAAGTAGCTATTAACTTAACCTTACCAATGGAGACTAAAGCTGTTTCTCAGTACGCACTAATGTCTACACTTGTGTTTTTGTTAACTTATAACGCAGCTGCAACACACCTTTTAACCCAAAAATGGACAAAAGTGTGCAGCTGAGAAGCCTGGCGGTTGGTTGGAACACGCCCACTTTCCTCTGTGACCACACGCTCGCTTATCTATTGTAAATTATCTTACCACAGCTATGTAACTTATTAATGATTGTTTCAAATGTCATTTCGGTTTTGGCATCTGAAGCAAGTTGCTAAACTAAGTTGTAACAGCTAATTGTACATAGACTGCAGTGTAGCTGTCACTCAAAAGACTACGTTTCTAATTATGCAGTTCTTTTTCAGGATTTGCAGTTTTATATAATTTTGTCTAATGAGGAACATAATGGATGCGAGTCTACAGACACCTCAGGAGACCATCAGTGTTTTTGTACCAGGTTTTAGATCCGTTTATTTCCATTTCTGCTGTAAAGTTGGGCCTTTTGACATGTAGTGGTTGTCATTTTAGGAACTGACGGTTCAGCAACGTTCAGATGTGACATCAGTGAGTAAGGTACTGTTCTAATAGCCGAAAGGCCAAACAGGCTTCTCCTGCCCTCCAACGTGTCTCCTGAAGTTGCCAAGTACAAATAAAAACAGTTCAAAACTGTACTTGCTATTGAGAAACACCAAAATTTGCTGACCTGCACATCCAAATATCTCAAAATACCAAGTATTAATGTGTTTATTGAATCAGTGTCAAAGTGCCCCTTTAAAGCAGACATGTTTGGCCCTCTTGTCAAAAACTAATATAGTTTCATGGCTGCTTCTGATATGAGTTTTGCAAAATGCCACAGAGGACACAATACAAAAACATGAACTAAGAATTAACAGCTGCGTTCACTGCAGCAGGTTTTGGAGGGTGGAGTCAGCCACTCCCCCTGACTCCAGCTGCCTCATCTGTTAGGCGTGTCCTATTTGAAATCAGAGTTACAGCTTTGCATTACCTTCGTCTCAGGTAGACGGAAAGCAGGCTGGAGAGTGGGAAGGATGGGTAATTGTAGTCTGACATGAGTCTGTGATGTCAGAGTTCTGTGATGAGTTAGTGAAGCCCCAAATAAAAATAATGTTTTTTGTTTTTTTTTGCAGTTTGTAGCCACTTTAGGGACCCAGATATATGCATAAAAGATTAGTTTTGTTATATGTCTTCTTTATAGCAATATTAACTATGCAAACTGCACCAACCAGTTTGCTCATCTCCCATGTTTAAACTATACTTTCTTTATTGATAATTTTCTTCTTCTTCTAAAAAAGCTCACATAATAGCGCTTCTGTCCATTAGGTATGTCGGTACTACGCTGAACTGCTTATCTGTGACTCGGTACTGTGGACAACCCACTGCCAGCTCCAAGCATGGACCTCAGGAGAAAAGGAGGGCCAACACTGTGAGGGGCTTTTTGGCAAACAGAAGCCAGATATTAGACCAGAGGGTCAAAACACTACAAGCAAATGAACTTCTCAGCACAAGAGATCCATGAACAAACCTACATATAAATAATGAAAATACTATAGGAGGTTAGTTAGCAGGTCAAGGTGACCAATGAGTCAGAGATACGGATTACAGGAGCGCTTTGAAATATGAGCGCAGCACTCAGCTTAAGCCCAAAACCCTGACAATATATCCCGGTCTATTTAAATGATTTGTCTCTGCCATTTGAATGATCTGCCTCCTCGTAAAACTGAACACTGTGACTGCTGCAAGCTTTTATCCGCCCTTTTCACAGCAGAGAGGAAAGACGAAACAAACGCAGGCTTTTTTTATGATAAAACCTGCTTAGGAATGTAGTCGTCCTTAATTGAGAGCCTCAGGTCTTCTCTGTCAAAAAGACAAATACTTCCTTTTTGACAGTGACATGAAAATTGACAAATACGTTTCTTGGCGTAAGACACCACATAGGTAGTAAGACAATTATACTGCCAACAGGATCAACTATTTTCCTGGTTTTCTTCTTTGAAGCAAGCCAGGAAAGCCAGTTCCTAGACTGACCACTAGGGGAAGGCCTCCAAAAGCAAGTCAATCTCCATTGAAGTCCACATTAAAATGTCCAATTTTACAGCTGAATATATATATTTACAGCCTGGTTCAAAAAGCTGTTTTTCTCTCAATTACTAGACAAGAGTAAAGTGGACGAATTGTTTTGTACCTCATTAGATAAAAATATGTCTTGTTCTGTTAACTGTGAAGGCTCAGGGGTGAAATGCATATATCTTTATATATATATATAAAAAGAAAGTCGGATCAGGTGCAGAAACGAGTGCACATCTAAACAGTCAAAAGAAGGAAGAAAAACACTTCTCAAAGCATTCATTGAATGACTGCTGCATGCTTAACACCTATAAATAGCACGCCAGGTTCTGCAGAGTTTTATCTGGAAACCAACGCGCTGCTGTGGCCTTATGTTTCCTCAATGTACTGTACTTCAGTTATCAGTCCCACAAAAGCTCTGGCCAGCTTCCTTTTCCTCGTGTCGACAGTGCAGTCCTGCAGATGGGTGAAGCAAGTCACTTTGGTCCTGGAAATGTCACAAATGTATTCTTTGTTTTTCAGTTGGAATACTGTGGAGGTTTAAGCTTCCTCAAAGAGATCTTTTAAAACTTCAGAGAGTAAACTGTAGAGATTTGTCTTAATTGGGTTTTGCCCAATGCCCATAATAGTAAGTACACAAAGGTCCAAATCCATGAAAAATACATAAAAATGCAGCAGCCTGAGCTCACACCGCCATGCCGCAATCATGTTATTAATGGAAGAAGCCAGATTGTTTGGATATCATATCCCCATGATAATTAAATCCAAATGTTTTGAGACGAAAGCTTATCCAGTACATGGCTGTTGGCTGTGTCGTAGATGAATTGATTCGGTGTAGGTAAATAAACACAGATAAGAAGGTTTGTACATGACTGAAAGCAAACACGAAACTTGTTTTTGCATAAATCCATCGAGGCAAGTTATCATTGTGTTATGACATCAGAACGCTGGTGAACCAGGAGTTAACTACGGCAGAAAAGAAAAGCATGACACGTGACTCCTCATTGCCTGACCTCAGGATACAGGCTGAACTCAACACATGGCTACAGGTTTTTGATGCACATTTGACCTGTCAATTCGAGCACAAATGAAAAACTGAAATAGCTGCAGTGTTAAACAGACAAGCAGAGCTCTAAATCTCAATGTCAGGCTCATAGTTTCACTCACCAGCACATGCGACGCGGGCAGCTGCTTTCCATAAACAGTAACTGGATTCACTTGTAATTAGCTTCACTACTGTCAGCTCCACCTACAACTCACTTCAGATACATGATTGTTCAAACATTTTGCGTCCAATTTCTTGTACAGTAATTACCCAGAGGAGAGAGGAGAGAATCCTCACACCCCGGTTGCCTGCTTTTATATCTACAAAGTTGAAAGCATGCAAAGTGCACAGTCTGCCACCACGCTGGTTTGCATAATGCAGATCTGACAGTTAGTTCCTTCCTGCTGCAATCGTCGCTGTCAATAACATTAACTGGATGCCTCTTACATTTGTGATAGTGTACCCGTAAGGCTGCTGGAGTGTGGGGCCCATCTGAGATATGAATGGGCTGAAAAATGGGGGTTCACATGAGGTCATACAGGGGTTCCAGAATGACCCCATGCAAATTTTTTGCAGTGGTTATACTCAGGTACGTTATTTGCCCCAAAGTATTGGCTCACCTGCCTTGACTCTCACCTAAAATTAAGTGACCTCTCATTCCTGATCCACAGGGTTCAATATGACGTTGGTCCATCTTTTGCAACAGCTTCAACTCTTCTGGGAAGGCTGTCCACAAGGTTTAGGAGTGTGTTTATGGGAATTTTTGAACATTCTTCCAGACGCACATTTGTAAGATCACACACTGATGTTGGACCAGAAGCTCTGGCTCTCAGTCTCCGCTCTAATTCATCCCAAAGGTTTTCTATCAGGTTGAGGTCAGGACTCAGGCATAAAGCATTCAGACAAGTACCGTTGTCCCGGCAACCACCAAGCCCAGACTGGTCCATCAAATTGCCAGATGGAGAAGCGTCATTCGTTGCCACTGCTCTAGAGCCCAGTGGCGACATGCTTTACACCACTGGATCCGACGCTTTTGCACTTGGTGATGTTTGTCTTGAATGCAGCTGCTCGGCCATGGAAACCCATTCATGAAGCTCTCTGTGCACTGTTCTTAAACTAATCTGAAGGCCACATGAGGTTTGGAGGTCTGTAGTGATCGACTCGGCAGAAAGTTGGTGACCTCTTGGCACTATGCACCTCAGCATCCGCTGACCCCGCTCCATCAGTTTACGTGGCCTACCACTTCATGGATGAGTTGCTGTCATTCCCAAACACTTCCATGTTCTCATAATACAATTGACAGTTATTTTTAGGAGCCAGGAAATTTCACGACTGAATTTGTTGCACAGGTGGCATCTTATCACAGATCCAGGCTGGGATTCACTGAGCTCCTGAGAGCGACACGTTCTGTCACAAATAGTTGTAAAAACAGTCTGCATGCCGAGGTGCTTGATTTCATACACCTGTGGACATGGAAGTGATTGGAACACCTGATTCCCATTATTTGGATGGTTGAGCAAATACTTTAGGCAATATAGTGTACTTGGGGGATCAATGGACATGAAAAGTGGGCCAACCTTATCTTGCTCCCACTTGGGCCAATGACACAAGTAATCCTAAGTAAGAAATTGACATGGGTCCAATATTAAAACGGGTATTACATACAAACACAACAATAAAAGCTAAACAAAACACAAGCAAACAAGCAAAGTATAAATAAACTCACAGACACATTAGTTCCCTTAGTGTTAAGCATCATTAAGATGTGATGCTAACAAACAAAGAACAACTAATTATTTAAATTTACCTGACAAAACTTAGAACCAAATGAAACAAAGTCATACTTTGCGCCTACGTAGCTTTACAGGAACCAACAGCGATAGTTTTAGTCAAACGATCACGGAACCATAAACACAGACGATAGTGTTGCTTTGTGACAACAGTAAACTATGTGGTAAATATTTAGCTAATCACCAGGATCTATGACAAACACGTGCAGCAATATGATTGATTTTTGTATTTCTGTTAGAATAATTACTATGACACTTGAGACTTTACAGTCTATTTCTAATAATGTCCAGGGTTCCAGGAGGTCTACTTATACAGAGAAACCTGTGCCAGGCGCTTACACAGGAACACGTTTGTTCCAGCATGCTGTGCTTTAGTTCGTCAGAGAACCAGACTAAACTTCATACAGACAGGCTTGGAAAGACTGAACCATAAACTGCATTAAAAGAACTGGACGAAGCCACCAGTGATGTCACGCATCGGTTCTCTGAAGAGGGCTTTTGAACCACATTTCTAGGCGCTCTGGGTGACGCTATCTAGCAGATGTGGATTCCACCCAACCCCAGCTACTTCAAAAATGTCCAAATTAGAGGAACGAAAAAGCCTGGCCCTTAACTTAGATACCACAAGCTGGCTATTTTGGCTTTGCTCACCTCATGTTAACCTAAGACGAGCTGATGTTACTTTATGGTAATTAGGACAAATCTGTCCAATCTGGCCGCTGGAGCTCCTACCAAGGCATGCTATGCTCCTCAGCCAGCTATTGGCTAGTAGTCCAGACAATCTGGAAGTTTCCAGAGGCAATGTGGCTTTTAGGAGCTGGCTTCTCAGCGCTAACACCCAGAGGACAACGAAAGGCCGTCCTGCTGACAACCATCCTCCGGGGCAGCTGCCGCCAGCTGCTAGGCTACGCCTCATCCCCAGACCCTTCCTGGCCAACTAACAGGACAACAGGCCATATTATCATTAAAATAAAAATGATGATGCTTTCTTAACTCTTTATTCAGGTCAAGTTCACCGAACGTAAACTTAAAAAGACAAGTGAAAGTGAAAGTAAGTAGCTGACACCTAAATGACTTTTTTTTTTTTTTTTTTTTTTTTTTTTGCAAGAAGAATGAATTTATTTTGTACCACATCAGGTATAATTACATATAACTCAATACATTTATGTATATTTAGGGAATAGACTTTTGTTTTTTTTTTTTTTTTTTTTTTTTTGCCCTTGTTTGCACATATATTTATGATTGATACCATGTTGGTATAACCGGGGTTGTATATATGCATTTTAATCTAGTAACCAAGGGTGTTTTGTGTGTGTGGGTGTGTGCAAGTGTGCTACCTTCACCAGCCCTCATAACAGTCAAACTATATTTTTATTGATCCCTGGAGAAATCAAACAAGATAAAAGTAAAGGGAGAGTCAGAAAGAGGGATATAAATATTCTGCAGAGGAGGGCTAGAGTCACCGGGTGTGGAGGGTGAGGAGAGAGAGAGCAGGAGAGAGAGACGAGACAGTGGTGGTGCAGTCTGGTGTCTGTGTTGTAATATGCATCAAGAAGAGTTTATAATGTGTTGTTTAAAGAGTAAAAAGTGGACACAAGACAATCAGGTGTTATAAGCAAAAAAGAAAACAGAGAAAAGGGGGGAGGAGCTTTCTATTTACAATCACATCATTTGAGCGTTTGGGGGGGGTTGGAGGCAGTATTGAAAAGTCATATATATAATAGGCATAGAAGTATTTAAATAGTCATACATGTCCACATATATCAAAATAAAGTTATAAACATAGAAGATAGATAAATAATCCATACACACACACACACACACACACACACACACACACACACACATATTCATACAATCAATGAAAATAAACCGTGGATTAATGTGTGGACATCTAAGAGTTTTGCTATGCATAGGTGTAAAATACATATGCACATGTACATG